>APFE030209111.1:10113-68662 GCA_000404065.3 Pinus taeda
ATGGAAATTAAAAGAGATTGGGCAAAGAGGAAGCTCTAGTTAAACCAGAGGAAGTATGTCGAGACAATACTGCAAAGGTTTAATATGCAAGATAGTAAATCGATGAAGGTTCTTATTCCTGTAGGTGTGAAGTTATCTGTTGAACAGTGTCCCAAGACACAAGAAGGGGAACAGGACATGTCCTGTGTTCCATATGCAAGTGCAGTCGGTAACCTAATGTATGCAATGGTCTGTACTAAACCAGACATTGCACATGCAGTGGGAGTATTGAGAAGGGTTATGTCAAAATCAGGAAACGAGCATTGGACAGCAGTGAAGCGGGTTTTCAGGTATTTTTGTGGCACTAGTGATTATGGTTTGTGTTACCAAGGAAGACTAGGATTATACAGAATGTTGGATATTTGTGGCCTTGTTGATGCAGACTGGGCTGGAGATCTAGATCAAAGAAGATCTACAAGTGGGTATGTGTTTAACCTATTTGGAGGTGCAGTCAATTGGATGAGTAAGAAACAATCTGTAGTGGCACTATCAACTATAGAGGTAGAATACATGGCAGCCACTCATGCAAGCAAGGAAGCAGTTTGGTTGCAGAGATTGTGATCAAGTATGGGGTTAGTACAAGGAGCTATAAGAATAGACTGTGACAGCCAAAGTACAATTTTATTGGAAAAGAAACCTGCTTACCATTCAAAGACAAAGAACATTGATGTTCAATATCACTTTGTGAGGGATATGATAGAAAACAAAAAGATGTTGTTGGTAAAGGTGGACACTTTGAAGAATACTGCAGATGCATTGACAAAATATATGAGCTCTGAGAAGTTCTCTTAGTGTAGAGAAACAATGGGCATTGCAGGCCTGGATAAATGACTAAATCTCGCCTGTGGCCCCCTGTGGAAAGAAAACAACAAGTGGGAGAATGTTGGGTTGTGTTATATTATTTCCACGACTATCCCATGTAGTGAACCGGGGGGTTAGAGGGGGGGCAGAGCCCCCCCATTGTTGCACTAATTGTGTAGTGGGGGGGTCACAGGAGGGGCGGCATCCCCCCCTGTCTGGGGGGTTTAAGGGGAGTGGGTACCCCCCTTTATGGGGTCTCGAGCAGCTCCCTGGGAAAAAAAAAAAATTGGACCCTATATTAGGTTGGGCGGACCTACCTATGGTTTTGTGCATGATTTCGCACATGGTTTTGGATGCGATGGTTTTCGGTCCATGGTTTTGGATGCGATGGTTTTCGGTCCATGGTATTGGATGCTTCGACATGTATAAATATGTATTGTAACATTGAAAGGAACATAATGAAAAATCAAGCTAGTAGTCCCGGTTTTGGGATCCAGGGGAAAATATTTTTGTATATGTGTTTTATGTTTTTTTCTCTCGCATTGTTTATTTTCTGTGTTATAGAATTCATATGCAGGTAATTTCTGTACGCGGTTAAAACCTACATTACTATGGGGTCATCTATAGCAAGGCCATACTTGTTACAAATGGAGTTGTTGTCTAGTAATCTTGACATCTTCTGCAGAGATTTATTAACTCTCATACTAGACTTACATAAATTTACTAGAACTTTTGTTATGATGTTGTATATTTCTCCCCAAGTAAATAATTCAAAAGGAAACTAAAAAGCATCTTGTTGTCTTTGATAATCTTCAAATTCTGAAGGAAATGTTGCTAAGTAGATTTGCTTCCACAAGAGATTTCTGTTATCTTTAACCTCATATATTCTTTGAATCCAGTCTCTATGAAAATCTTCACAATGAGACATTTTATTACATTTAATATTCATGAGAATTATCTCATGCTTATTGGCAAGTTCAATTTCTCCTCCAAACCAATGTTCTAAAATAAATGAAGTTAGTGCCCCAATCATATTGCTTTGTGGAGCTCCATCGAAATTATGAATGATATCTCCTGCTTCATCTTTCAAAATCTCATTTTCCATTTGTTCCACTATTGTTGGTGATGAATCTATTTCCCACCATCTCAAAAAAGTTCCAGTAAAGCACTACAATAGATTTACAAGCTTGCATTTCATTTGTTCCCCTTAGGCACATAAGCTTGTATTCTGTAAACATAAGATCTATCATTTATCGAATCTGAGCAACACTCAGATTGTCAATATTCCATTCTCTATGTGATTGAGGATGGAAATTATGTGTTTTTAGAAGTTTCCCTTTCCCACTGAGATTAGGTGTTGGATACCTGGTATATTGACTTTGGAGAGGCTCATAGATAGGGAACAGATGTGGTTATGAGCTTTCAAGTTGCTCTGCTTCTTTAAACAGTGAATAGATAGTCATTGGCTCAGATTTTTCTTTGGCCATTTCTTTAGGGAAGAGGGAAGGAAATCTATCAACAAGCTTAACAAGATGCTGAATATTTATAGATCTCTTAAATAGAGAAGAAACAAGAATTGGTTTGTCTCTGGGAGCTATATTCAGTTTATCAAATTTTTCAGGCAGTTATTCAATAGATTCTTGAGTAGATTGTTTTCCCATATCTACTTTTCTTTCAACATATTCTATCCTTGTTAAGGACTTTAACAAAGCCTTTTAGTATAGTAGTGGAATAATTCACATCGTTTAGAGTTATGTTAATACTATTTACAGAGACCTGTATATTCTCAAAACCTTCTTTAACTTCAATAGACTTTGCACAACTTATTTCTATCCCTTTAACTGTTGTATTTGTCCAGCTTACTTGTTCACTAGCTTCCTATATTCTACCATCAATGCCAAGGGTACCATCATCCTTTAAGACCAAATGAATGGCTTTAGCATTGTTTTGGACTTCTCCTAATACAATGCATTTGTAAGGAGGGAAGGTGGTAGAAGTTTCAATTTTACTACCATATGTGGCAGTCCAAGAATGTTTTGCTGAGGATGATTCAACATATGCAATTTGTACATCTATACTTTCTGGCTTCTTCTTCCATTCATAAAAAGACAACCAAATGTTATTCTTTTGCATGTATGTTTTCCATTCATGGGATAATCTGATTTTTTTTGGGTATGGAGTACTAAGGTCAAAACTTTTAGCCTCAAGATGGGTGTATAAATCTCAATTAAGCATATTTTTCTAATGATCAATTTTATGCTTCTTACATCCTTCCATAACTGAAAAGAACTTGTGCATTTCTGGTTTTGAAGGCTTCTTACAATCAGAAGGCACAAAGTTGTTAAATCTAGATTAAGGGATTATTTCATCAAGTTGTTCCAGATACTCTAGACCATAGCGTGGCATACCAGCAGGACACATTTCGCTAAACATGTCTTTGAGATGGGGATCTTCATTTTCCAAAGCTCATGAATCATTAATACATGATTAGTATCATGAGGGAATGGTATTTCAGAACACTTAAGATTTGGACACGGAGTGACAAAGGTTGTAGGAGGAGATTCTCTTGTCCTTGGATGGTGGTTCTGATGTATGACATAATCAACAAGGCTACTAAGATTTATCTTTTGATTACAGCTTGGGGAAATGACTTGCAGAGATGAAAAAATTACAATTTGGGCATATTCAAATAGATCTATATGCAGGAAATTTACAGATGATGTAAAAGAACTGGCAGTATTTACAATTTGTGGATCACTACACATAGACGATGACTTGCAAGCTAAGTCGATCCTTTTGCGATCTATTGTAGATCTTCTAGGAAACGACACTACAGCGAATGATGGTCCTTCTTATATATCAACAGAAGTGATCTTTTGCATTGTTGGAAGTTTTGGGTTATCAACAACCCAATGTTCTGGGAAACTTAAGTCTTCACATTTAATAATCTGATGTTCTAACTTCTGATTTTGGGTATATGTTAGAAAAACCACACTGGATTTGGATTATTTGCTGGGAGCATGGAGGACTACAAGATAGAGGGTATTTATATGTCTGAAATAACCACGAGTTTGAATGGAAATATTATTTCTCTTTTTCTTCATATCAAACCATGTTGTTTGAACTTGTAGTTGCAAGATATCTTTGATGTGTTCATCAAATGTGTATACATAAAAGTTTGGATAACAATCAAAGTATACAGGTCCATTTGACAATGGAGCAACCATCCCTCCTATCAATGAATCAGAATACTTGTTATTTGTCAAATCCCTAACTGTGGACCCGTATACTTTGATTGCTATCCAAACTTTTATGTATACACATTTGATGAGCACATCAAAGATATCCTGCAACTACAAGTTCAAACAATAGGGTTTGATATGAAGAAAAAGTGAAATAATATTTCCATTCAAACTCGTGGTTGTTTCAGACATACAAATACCCTCTATCCTGCAGTCCACCATGATCCCAGCAAGGAATCCAAATCCAGTGTGGTTGTTCTAACATATACTCAAAATTAGAAGTTAGAACATCATATTATTAAATGGGAAGACTTAAGTTTCCCATAACATTGGGTTGTTGATAACCCAAAACTTCCAACAATGCAAAAGATCACTTCTACTGATATATAAGAAGGATCATCATCTGTTGTAGTGTCCTTTCCTAGAAGATCTACAATAGAATGCAGAAGGATCGACTTAGCTTGCAAGTCATCGTCTATGTATATTGATCCACAAATAGTAGATAATGCAAGTTCTTTTACACCATCTGTAAATTGCCTGCATATAGATCTATTTGAATATGCCCATATTGTAAATTTTTCATCTCTGCATGTCATTTGCCCAAGCTGCAATCAAAAGATAAATCTTAGCAGCCTTGTTGATTCTATCATACTTTAGAACCACCATCCAAGGACATGAGAATCTCCTCCTACAACCTCTGTTACTCCGTGTCCAAATCCTACGTGTTCTAAAATACCATTCCCTCATGATACTGATCATGTATTAATGATTCATGAGCTTCCATCTTTAGAAAATGAAGATCCCAGTCTCAAAGACATTTTTAGCAAAATGTGTCCTACTGGAATGTTGCGCTATGGTCTAGGGTATCTGGAACAACTTGATGAAATAATCCCTCAATTCAGATTTAACAACTTTATGCCTTTTGATTGTAAGAAGCCTTCAAAACCAGAAATGCACAAGTTATTTTCAGTTATGGAAGGATGTGGGAAGCATACAATTGATCATCAATGGATGAAAAATATGCTTAATTTGGATTTATACACTCATCTTGACGCTGAAAGTTTTGACTTTACCACTCTATACCCAAAAAAAATCAAATTATCCCATGAATGGAAAGCATACATGAAAAAGAATAGCATTTGGTTGTCTTTTTATGAATGGAAGAAGAAGCAAGAAAGTATAGACATACAAATGGCAGATGTTGAATCATCCTCAGCAAAACATTCTTTGACTGCCACAGATGGCAGTAAAATTGAAACTTCTAACACCCTCCCTCCTTACAAAGGCATTGTATTAGGAGAAGTCAAGAATAGTGCTAAAGCCATTCCTTTGGTCTTAAAGGATGATGGTGCCCTTGGCATTGATGGTAGAATATAGGAAGCTAGTGAACAAGTAAATGGGCAAATACAACAGTTAAAGGGCTAGAAATGAGTTGTGCAAAGTCTATTGAAGTTAAAGAAGGTTTTGACAATATACAAGTCTCTGTAAATAGTATTAACATAACTCTAAATTATTTGGATTATTCCACTACTTTACAGAAAGGATTTGTTAAAGAATCCTTAACAAGGATAGAAGATGTTGAAAGACAAGAAGATCTAGGAAAACAATCTACTCAAGAATCTATTAAAGAACTAACTGGAAAATTTGATAAACTGCATATAGCTCCTAGAGACAAACTGATTCAATTCATGTTTCTTCTCTATTCAAGAGATTTGTAAATATTCAACATCCTGTTAAGCTTGTTGATAGATTTCCTTCTCTCTTCCCTAAAGAAATGGCCAAAGAAAAATCTGAGCCAATGACTATCTCCTCATTGTTTAAAGAAGCATAGCAACCTGAAAGCTCAAAACCACATTTGTTCCCTATCTATGAGCCTCTCCAAATTCAATATACCAGGTATCCAGCACCTGATCTCAATGGGAAAAGGAAACTTCCAGAAACACATAATTCCCATCCTGAATCACACAGGGAATGGAATATTGATAATCTGAGTGTTGCTCAAATTCGACAAATGATAGATCTTATGTTTACATAATACAAACTTATGTTCCTAAGGGGGGGAAATGAAATATAATCTTGTAAATCTATTGTTCAGTGCTTTACTAGAGCTTTGTTGAGATGGTGGGAAATAGAGTCATCACCAGTAATAGTAGAAAAAATGGAAAATGAGATCTTGAAAGATGAAGTGAGAGATATCATTCATAATTCTGATGGAGCTCCACAAGCAATATGATTGTGGCACTAACTTCATTTATTTTAGAACATTGGTGTGGAGGAGAACTTGAACTTGCCAATAAGCATGAGATAATTCTCATGAATATTAAATGTAATAAAATGTCTCATTATGAGGATTTTCATAGAGACTGGATTCAAAGAATATATGAGGTTAAAGATAGAAAAACTCTCTTGTGGAAGCAAATATACTTAGCAGCATTGCCTTCAAAATTTGTAGATTATCAAAGACAACAAGGTTATTTTTAGTTGTCTTTTGAATCTTTTACTTGGGGAGAAATATACAACATCATAACAAAAGTTTTGATAAATTTATGCACTAGTATGAAAGTTAATAAATCTCTGCAGAAAATATCAAGATTACCAGATAGCAAATCCATCTGTAACAAGTATGGCCTTGCTATAGATGACCCCTTAGTAAAAAGAAGAAAAGCTAAAAATAAGGCCAAGAAAGAAAAAAGACAAGAATACAGAAAATATCCATAGAGGAAAATAAAAGCAACCAAGAAAGGATACTATAAATATGTGCCAAAAACAGATTACTATTAAGACATCTTTCAGTGTCCCAGTAGGACACTATGAATGGAATGTCATGCCTTTCGAACTAAAGCATGCCCCCTCCAAATTCCATAAGGTTATAGATAATATTTTCAAGCCATATATTGATTGGTTACTAGTATACATCGATGATACACTTATATTTTCTAAAAACGTCCATGATCACTTTAAACATATCCAGAAATTTGTACAACTTGTCAAAACCAATGGATTGGTTCTTAACAAGAAAAATATTGAATTATTTTAGACAAGTATCAATTTTCTTGGCCATACAGTTAAAGATGGGCAGATCACTCTGCAAAAACATGCTCTGGAATTTTTTGATAAGTTTCCAAATATTATCACTGACAAAACTCAATTACAGAGATTCTTGGGATGTTTAAACTATGTAAGCAACTTTTACAAAGATTGCACCAAAGATAGATCATTACTCAACAGAAGACTGCAAAAACAAACAGAACCTTGGTCTCAGGCCCACACTGAAGCTGTCAGAAGAATTAAAATGAAGGTAAAAACTCTTCTTATTCTTCATATCGCTGATGAAAGTTATTTCAAAATTGTTGAAACAGATGCGAGCAATGAAGATTGGGGAAGAATTTTGAAGCAAAAGAAAGAATTACTATTCTACTATAGAAAAAGAGGTCAAAGCAGCATGGAACTGCATTGATAAATTTGATATCCACCTAATACACAAAACGTTTCTCTTAAGAACAGATGCCTCTGCACTAAAGAAATTCCTTAGTAAAGCTATAAAGAAAGCGGGAGAGGCTAAGTTCGCAAGTTGGCAGGCTATATTTTCAAATTTCGAATTTGAAGTCGAATATATCAGAGGCGAAAAGAATTGTCTGCTTGACTTCCTAAGCAGAGAATATTTAAATCAGAAAGACACTGCCATGGTGATAGTAACAGAATGGGACCCTTCCCAACATATAGAGACTCTGAGAAGTATTTCTGAAATGCAGAACTGGGAAGAATATTGTTCCAAATGGAAACCAACATGGCAGCTAAGAAACATAAAAGTGCTCGATGCAAACTTGCAACTTCATTTATATATTTAGCACTTAGTACCTGAAAGGAAAGTCTACCCCAAAGGTAGCAAATGGGTACACGACATGGTGTATCAGAGGAGTATGATGGCCGCACATTTGGCTGAAGAATCCTTAAGTCAAAATTTTAGAGATATCAATATGATCTTGACAGAAGGAAGCAACAAGAGGAGAATCTTTAACAAATATCTTTCCATAAATCGGACCAGATGGCCGGGATGGTACGACATGCCAGAAATGTGGCCACAAGGTAATCCAAGCATTATCTTCTCGGATACCATTTACAACTTTTCGGACTACAAAAAGTTGTGGTGGGACATCATGAATGTAGATGGAAAAACGAAACTCACTACACAAGAGTAAAATTTGGGGCCACATGGACAACACAAAGACAATGGCAATGTGAATGGCTTCAACAATGGTGGAACGATTTCGGCCTCAACAAGACTGCTATGGATCCTCTTTTCTTCTAGTGTGACTTTCAGCTAGAATGTGACACTTGTGTATTTTTAACTGAATGTTGGCATTCTCCATGTAAAACTGTTGGAGATGTCCATAATTATCAAGACAGTCAAATTCTTGGTTACTTTATGAAAAGACGCCATGAATGGTTAGCCATGACTAAGATTAAACACCAAATCGTCTTAAGAAAGCCTATGATTGTATGAAGAATTTATACAAAGGCTTGGGATTCTTGTAGATATTCTCAGATAAGATTTCCAAGGGCCACACCCTTGGGGGACTAATGGTTCTCGTGGGCTTGTCCTTAAAGCTTCCACAGTGTAATAATGATGTCTAGTCACAAAATTGAATGTGACTAGTTTTCTCATGGGTTTTTCTGTTTAAAAGCATCCACTATGTAAAAGTTATTTACAGTACAAAGTTCTCTGTCGGATTTGTTCAAATCTTCCACAGTGTAACCTGGTATGAAGATTCTTCAGTCACGAGACTCGGAGCACTTCTCTGACTTTTGGTGAGCTTTGAGCCACATCTCTTCGATTGAGGAAAGATAGTACTGAATCTGTCTGCCTAATTATCAGATGTTTGTCCCCTCATTCCTATATAAGGAAGGAGTAAGGCTCATTCTAGGGTATTCGAAGTGTGATTGTGATTTTGGTGATGTTTTTGAGTTTTTGAGTCCAAGGAGGAAGTTCTTTCTTCCATCTCTTTAGAGTCGAATCTGAGAAGCCTATGCATCAAAGTGAGAGCTCTGGTGAGAACCTAAAGTGGTCAAATCCTTAGGTTTTGAGTCTGTGTGTTTCATAAGAATTCAAGTTCGAAAGACAGAGCTTGTGAAAGGCCAGGAAGCCTTCAGATAGCTTCTTGCTTGACAAGTCGCACATTTGATAAATGCCTAAATAGTCTATCTCTGAAAAAGAGCTTCAAAATTTCTCTCTGAATTTGTAAAATCTTCATAAATAATATGAGTATCCTTTTCTGAGTTGAACTTTCATTTAAGCACTTTCCTATTTTCCGCTTATGTTATATTGTCTATTGAGGTAGTATCTATGAGACAAGAGGTTCGCTTGAGGTTCGTTGGAGGTTCGCCGAGGTCTGAGAAACATCAGTCCGTTAAAGGCAAGAGGCCGTGTGAAGGATGCTAGTGTGTGAAAGTCCAAAGGTTTGTGTACAAGTTCGCGTATTGATTACAAAGAAAAAACTCAACAAGAGCAAGCTAGAAACCTCTGCTACAAATTGGTATTGCTAAAAATGTGATAACTACTTTCAAAATATTTAATTTAATATTATAATTTCAAAAAGATTTAATAAATTTTGTAAATTGTTTCAATTTTTAATAAACAACCCTAAACTATTAACCAAGTATAATATATAAGTTTACAAGTATAATATAATAAATGTCAAAGTATTTAAAAAAAAAAAAAAAAAAAAAAAAAAAAATTGCTTTTTCTCTAAAATTAGATAGGGTTTACCATCGTATGGTATAATATAATAAATGTGGTAAAGTATTTTTTATATATAAAAAAAATGCTTTTTCTCTGCAATTAGGTAGGGTTTACCATCGTACATTGCTTTGTTGATGTCAATCCCAATGTCTTATTTGCAAATTGAGGTTAACGCTGGTATTGGTGGTGTCGATGTTGTCATGAGAGTATTTTCTTGATTTTTCCTTTGCCTATGTGATGATTTTTGAGTGAAGTTTGTTGTAGATGATAACGTTGAGTCTTTTGTTGATCTTTCGTTTGTTGCAGATGATAACGCTGAGTCTTTTGCTGATCTTTCGTTTGTTGCAGATGATAACGTTGAGTCTTCTGTTGATCTTTTGTTTGTTGCAGATGATAACGTTGAGTCTTTTGTTGATCTTTCCTTTGCCTATGTGATGATTTTTGAGTGAAGTTTGTTGTAGATTTTACGTTACAGGAAAGGCAAGGATAATCCGTCGATGTTTCTTATTACAGGAAAGGCAAGGATAATCCGTCGATGTTTCTTATTAGAAAGTACAAACAAAATAGAATAGGATAAATGTGCACGATAGCGCTTACGTGGGTGAGATGGCAATACACAAAAATTTATGTCCGCTATAAATGCCTGATGGCAACACAAGAATTTATGTCTGCTTTAAATGCCCCGAACGTTGGATTTAAATTGCGTAAAATGGGCTTAAAAAAAATCTTAAATCTTGTGAATGTGGGATAAAATATGGAGAAGTTAGTTGGCTGTACAGTATTTATTTTCTAGGTAGTGTGAAAATTATGTTTAAATATATTTGTTTTTTTTTAAATAAAAAAATATATAATATATTATATTTCTTTAATAAAAAAATTAATATGGTTATATAAAAAAGAAAAAGAAAAATGTTATATATTTTAATTAATTGTTATATGACTTAATATATTTTATGTAAGTAATTAAAAGTAAGGGAAGATTTTTAACAAGTGATATCAACTTCATATATATCTATATATAGAAAAAATATTTTTTGAACTTACAAATTTAAGTGGTACTCTATATAACATTAAAAATTACAATTTAAACAAAGAAAAATTACACATTGTATTTTGCACTCTAAAAGAAGTTTGCATCACAATAAATTTTATCCTCTCTCCTCATGTTAGATCTAGAGTTATATGAATCTACACTGGTGGTAGTGAGGACTCAAGAGTTACTATTACCTTCCCTATTTAGATTCCACTCTCACAAGATTTGCATGCTTACTCCTTAGAATTAATTTGTAAATAAAAAATAACCAACGTAGATACAAGATTTTCTGTAAATATAGCTAACATCAATTTTCTATACAATGTGGTAAAAATGGAAGACAGAGACTTTATTCATCAAAGTGAGCAGCTTTCACGTGGGAGCTTCACTTGTAGATACAAGATTTTGGGTAAATATAGCTAACATCAATTTTCTATACAATGTGTTAAAAATGGAAGACAGAGACTTTATTCATCAAAGTGAGGAGCTCTCAGGTGGGAGCTTCACTTAGAGACTGCCTTTTGCAGAACAATCTACATATTCATCATTAATCGCCATGAATAAATAGTTTACAAGCAAATAGGGAGGTTAAAACAACCACCTAGAAAATAGGAACAAATTCCTAATCTAACTCTCATATGTAACTAATGAATTGGCTAACTCCAAGATTATATTTCTTCATTAACTTTAACACTCCCCCTTAATGGAGAAAGTGTTCACTAGCACTCATAACATCTCCCTAAATAACTAAAATTTAATTCTTCCAAGAGGCTTAGTCAAAACATCTGCAGCATTGTCACAAGTATTACAATATTCAATATGGATTTCCTTTGACTTAACCTTCTCCCTAACAAAGTGAAACTGTATATCAATATGCTTTGTGTTTTTATGAAACACTAGACTATTTCCAAGTTTGATTGAGCTCTGGTTATCACATATGATAACAATTGCATCTTTTTGTTCTTCTCAGACATCCTGGAGAAGTCTCCTCAACCAAACTGCCTCACATGTTGTTGCGCACATTACTTGATACTCTACTTCTACTGAAGACAAGGATACATTGTTCTACTTCTTGTTGCTCCATGCAATGACCCTCAACCCAATATTGAATGCATAGCATGTTATGGGTCGTTGGTCATCTAGATGTCCGGCCCAATTTGATTCTGAGAAACCTATCAATCTAGCATCAAACGAATCAGCGTATTTAATACTAAAGTCTAAGGTTCCTTGAAGATACCTTAAGATGTATTTCACTACAGCCCAATGATTCTCAAGAGTCTTTGACATGAATTGGCTCAATACACTGACTGCAAAATCTAAATCTAGCCTAGTTGTAGTCAAGTAAATTAGACTCCCAACCAGTTGTCTATACAGTGTTGCATCGACCTCCTTTGAACCATCATTATTCTAAATTTTGGTATTCTGTTGTAAAGGCACTGATGCTTCTTTGCACTGATCGATTCTGAATTTTTTCAATAGACTCATAACTTACTTTCCCTGAGACAAAAAAGTCTGGCCAGAATCCCTCCAGACTTCCAGACCCAAACAATAGTGTAACTCTTTGAGGTATTCCATCTCAAAAACCTGCGACATCTTCTCTTTAATTTCTTTAATGAGTTCATCAACATTTCCTGTAAGTATAATATCATCTACGTATAAAGAAATCAAAACAATTTTCCCCTTTTCATCAAACATGATGGACAGATTAGGGTCATTCTTGCTTCTTTTATAACTATGTTGTAAGAAAAATGAATCAATTTTATCATACCACGACCTAGGTGCCTCTTTTAGTCCATACAATTCTTTCTTTAATCTACAGACTAAATGTTCCTCCCCCTGTTTAAAAAACCCTTCAAGTTGCATTAAATACACTTCTTCTTTTAATTCTCCATTTAAGAATGCAGATTTCACATCTAGCAGGTGTATCATCCAATGATGTTTAGTAGCTAAGGAAATTAGCATTCTAATTGTGTTTAATTTAGATATTGGGGTGAAGGTTTCCTCATAGTCAATGCCTTCTTTCTACGAGTACCCCTTTGGAACCTGCCTAGCTTTATATTTTTCTATGCTCCCATCTGCTTTAAATTTGGGCTTGTATAACCATTTGCAACCTATGGGTTGTTTGCCTTTAGGTAATTCAACTAGATCCCAAGTTTTGTTCTTCAGTACTGACTCATATTCCTCTTCCATGGCTTCCCTCCATTCACCATATTGACTTGCTTCTTTATAATTAGAGGGTTCAACAACAATTAACATATTAGTTATAAGAGCATGATCCCTATATCTTTCTAGCAACTAAATTTTCCTACCTAATCTCTTGAGTGGTGGACTCGCTTCAAATATGTTTTGATCATCCCTTAGTGGACTTGGCCTGCTACCTGCATCTATACCATCCACATCATCCTTTTTTTGTTTTTGTTGTTGTTGTTGTTGTTGTTGTTGTTGTTGTTATTGTTGTTGTTGCTCATGTTTGTCTCTATCATCACTTCCATCTTCCACTACCAAAGGTATGTGCCAATCTTCATTGTTTTTTTCATGATTTCCATCATCAACCTGCTCATGGAATACCACATCTCTACTTGCAAACACTTTATGAGTAGAGGGATTAAACAATTTATAAGCTTTAAAATGTGTGCAGTACTCAACAAAAATGCATTTAATGGCCTTTGAATCTGGTTTCTTCCTATCCTCTTTTGGAACATGAGTAAAAGCTTTGGAGCCAAAAACTCTTAAATGATTAACTACAGGATTAAAACCTAATAAAGCTTCGAATGGAGTTTTAAAATCAAGGACTTTTGTTGGACTCATATTCTTCAAATATATTGCAGTATTTATTGCTTCTTCCCAAAAACCATTAGACAGGTTATTATCTTTTAACATGCTTCGTGCACACTCCACAAGGATTTTGTTCTTCCTCTCTGCAACCCCATTCTATTGAGGATTGTGGGGTACTGTGAACTGTTGAACTATCACGTGGTTGTTAGGTCCCTATACTACTAGTGTAACCTCTTATTATTATTAGTACAACCCCCTTATTATATTGTTTTGCCCATGTAGTCCCAATATTATTATTATTGTGCCCCATAGAAGCCCACTATTGTTATTATTGTGCCCTTACATGATTATTGTTATGTCGGCTCTGATTATATTATGACCCTTTAGACTCCTATATATAGAAAGGAGGCATTGTCATTTAGATGATCCAAGAATTGTTCATCTGTGTAATGTAAAGGAGGTTACCCCCTCGAAGAAGCTTATTTCTAAAGCATTGATATTTCTTTTCTATCTTTTGGTGAGTTGGTTTCATAACATTTGGTATCAGGGCTTTGGATTCTAGGGTTTCACTGCTCCAAACATGTCATTGTGGAATTTTCGCTAAAAAAAAATTTATGTGATATTTCAGAAGCTAAAAATAAAAACCATTTGAGCCTAAATCATTCTGAACTTCGAGTCTAAATTTCAGATCTTGTCTCGCTATATTTTCGGAGATATGATCTGAGTAAGTTAGGGTTTTTGCAGACTCCCGAATTTCATTCCAAACAGGTGACCTGGGGAAAATCATCATAACTTTTGTTCTGAGTATCAGATTGAAATTCCATAAGAAGCTTCAGCAAGAAGACGACCTATAGTTTTCTATATATCAGTTTCAGGTACTAAGGTCGAAACAATGATACATGGCACTTCGTACAAGTTCGCTCTACTGAACTAGTCTAGAATCAGGTCACCGTGAGAGATTTGGCATAACTTTCACTTGGAGAATACAATATTGATCAGACTTGTGGGGTTAGAAAGAGGAATCAAAGGGATACTGCAAGATGCAATTTCAAATATTAGAGATCTACAGTTACAGAGATACAACAGATTCAATATAGAGTTCTTACAAAGTGAAAAAAAAAGTGTGTAGTTTTTTTTAAATTTTGTATAAGATTGGTTTGAAAAATTAGTTTGAAGGAATTCAAAGGGAATAGTGAATAACTATTAGCATTAATTGATACCCTGAAGAAAGAAAATGGAAACACCTAGTAAACAACCTAAAAGCTCTAGCATGACTTGTGAAGAAGAGGAAGAAATGAAACATGATATATCAAAATTATAAGACCAAGTACAACAAATTCCACTCTCACAAAAGGCAAATGAAGCCAAGTTGAATGGTGTGGAAACTAATATGAATGGTGTGCAAGTCAAGATGGATGTCATGGAAGCTAAGATGAATGGCATGGAGGCTAAGATGGAAGAATTGAAGATAAAGTTGAACAAGTTGCTACAAGAAATGGTTACTAATGGTGAAAGGGTAGTAAAGGAAACTCATGATGAGAACAAAAGAAATGTTAATCATGATTTCATAGACTCTAATGTTGGATTGAAGACCCGCCATGTTCCAAAAATCGACATGAGGAATTTTGATGGCAAGGATCCCGAAACATGGATACTACAAATGGAGCAATTTTTCGATCTCCATAATGTGCAAAACACACAAAAGGTAGGAATTGCAACTTTATATTTGGAACCAAATCAGTTTGTATGGTATCGATGGCTTTGCTCTCGTAAACAAATTGTCACTTAGGCAATTTTTACGGAAGAAATGATAGCACATTATGAGGATACAAAAAGCAACACCTTTTTTAGCTAATTAATAAATCTCAAACAAAAGGGTTCAATGATGGAGCAAATAGAGGACTTCCAAAAATTGAACATAAGGGTAAAAGATATTCCAGAGGAGCATAGGATTGATATGTTCATAGGGACTTTAAAGGATAATATCCAACATGAGGTTCTCCTTTGGGAACCTGATTCATTGGAGAAGGTATTCAAGTTAGCAAGAAAAATGGAAAGCAAAATTATGGCAACCAGGAATCCTACCACTCACAACTATAAATATGGAAGTGTTGTTACCCCTAGCCTTCCACAACATACAAGGTTGACACCACAACAATTGGAAGAAGAAAGAGCAAAAGGGCTTTGTTACAGTTGTAATAGAAAATACACTAAAGGTCATAAGCGTGCCAAGAAGAAATTATTCTACATAGATTGTGAATAAGAGGAAGAAAAGGAACAAGAAATGTCAAAAGAAGAGGATATACTCTAGGAAAAAACCACAGATAAAGAAGAAATGAATCCAACCATATCTTGCAATGCATTGGTTGAAATTACCACTCCTTAAACTATCAAGATAGAAGGACATATCAAGAAGAAAAAGGTAATAGTGTTGATTGATTCGAGAAGTACCCATAATTTTGTTCATTTTAAGATAGCCAAGGAATTGAATTTCTTCTTATATCCAACACCAGAGTATCAAGTGATGTTTGCAAGTGGAGGAACCATAAATTTCTCTCGAAAGTGCCATAATATCAAGCTATCCATGGGAGAATATGTATTGAATAACCCAATTCTTTCCATTCCAATGGGTGGTGCTGATGTTGTACTAAGAGTACCATGGTTACAATCCTTAGGTACAATAGCTTTTAATTTTCAAGATGTTTTCATGAAATTTTGTGTAGAAGGAAAGGAAGTTGAATTAAGGGGTATTGCAGGGAAATTGGGAAAGATAATTAGCTCTAACGGTATGGCAAATCTTCTAAAGAAAGAAAAATGAGGCGTAATTGCACAATTATGTTCGTTAGAGGTTCCCACATTGAAATCATTTATTTCTCCAGATCTCTAAAAATCCTTGGACAATCATTCCAAGGTAATTGAGACTCCCAAAGGCCTCCCACCTATTCGTGATCATGATCATGCTATGCATTTGATTCCAGGAAGTGTTCCTCCAAACATCTGGCCGTACAGATATCCCTATGCCCAAAAGAGTGAAATTGAATGTATGGTTACAGAAATGATAGAGGCTAGTATAATTCAACCTAGTCAAAGTTCTTTCTCTGCTCCAATAGTATTGGTGCACAAGAAGGATGGATCATGGTGCATGTGTCCGGATTATAGGGAGCTCAACAAGCTCACTATTAAAGATAAATTTCCCATTCCTGTCATTGATCAATTATTGGATGAATTGCATGGATCAATTTACTTCACCAAGTTGGATCTTGGTTCAGGATATCATCAGATCAGAATGAAGAAAGAAGACATTTTGAAAACAACATTTATAACTTATGAGGGTCATTATGAATTTTTGGTCATGCCTTTTGGCCTTATCAATGCACCTTCTACATTTCAAGGTTTGATGAAGTCCATTTTCAAACCCTTCCTTAGAAAATTTGTGTTAGTATTTTTTGATGGTATACTAATATACAACAAGCCTTGGAAGGATCATGTTCAACGTGTTGACAGGGTGCTCAAACTATTGGAGGAGAAACAATTATATGCAAAATACTCCAAATAAATGTACAAGAGGTGGAATATCTGGGTCATATTGTATCTCATGAAGGTGTTAAGGTAGACCCTAGAAAAATTAAAGCCATTAAGGAATGGAAAATCCCCACATCCATAAACCATCTACGAGGATTTCTCGGGTTGATAGGGTATTATTGCAAGTTTGTTAAGAATTATGGGAGAATAGAAGCACCTCGAACAACATTATTGAAGAAAGATGCATTTTCATGGACTCCAGAAGCAACAAAGGCCTTTGAACATCTTAAAGAGGAAATGTGCCAAGCACCAGTCTTAGCTATGCAGGACTTCACAAAAACTTTTATTGTGGAAAGTGATGCTTCAGGAAATGGAATTGGTGTTGTTTTAATGCAAGATGAAAGACCCATTGCTTTCAAAAGTCGTCCAATCAAAGGAAAGTATTTAAACAAAGCTATTTATGAGAAGGAAATGTTGGAAATACTACATGCACTTAAGAAATGGTGACCCTACCTAATGGGAAGACACTTCAAGGTAAAAACGTATCATGATAGTCTTAAATACTTTTTAGAACAAATATTATATTTAGAAGAGTAGCAAAAATGGGTCACAAAGATGTTGGGTTATGACTTTGAAATCATATACAAAAAAGGGAAGCAAAATGTTGTTGCAGATGCACTCTCAAGAAAGGATGAGGATGTGGAAGCATTGTTTTGTGCTATTTCTATTATCCAACTAGATTGGATAAACAAAGCAAGGGATGAATAGAAGAAGGACGAAGAAGTGTGGAAACTCATTCAAAACTTGCCAAAGATCCTAGTTCCAACAATATTTCCAGAACTTGACAAGGAAGGAAAAATCATATTGGAACTTGAAGAATTCACGGAACCGAGAAGTCGACAACTACGAAATCGATCAATTTCAAAGTATCTCATCAAGTGTAAGAACTTACCCACTGAAGATTCCACATGGAAGGATGAGAATTTTATACAGAAGCATCAATAACTACTCAAGCGTTGAGGACAACACTTTTTGAAGGAGAGGGGCATGTTAGGTCCCTATACTACTAGTGTAACCCCTTATTGTTATTAGTACAACCCCCTTATTATATTGTTGTGCCCATGTAGTCCTCATATTGTTATTATTGTACCCCATAGAAGCCCACTATTGTTATTATTGTGACCTTATATTGTTATTGTTATGTCGGCTTTGACTATATTATGACCCCTTACACTCCCATATATAGAAAGGAGGTCTTGTTATTTGGATGATCCAAGAATTGTTCATTTGTGTAATGTAAATGACGTTGCCCCCTTGAAGAGGCTTATTTCTAAGGTGTTGATATTTCTTTTCTATCTTTTGGTGAGTTGGTTTCATAACAATAGTCCTTGTAATATTCGATGAAACTGCCCTTCTTGTATTCTCCCCCTTGATTTGAGCAGAGAATTTTAATGAATTTTCCTGTCTGTTTTTCAGTCATGCTTCTGAACTCTTTAAAATACTCAAAAGTATGACTCTTCTTTCTGAGAAAATATACCCAAGTAAATCTCGTGCAATCATCAACAAATAATAGGAAATAATAGGCACATCCTAATGACCTTGTTTGCATCGGCCCACACAAATCAGTGTGCACAAGATCTCGTATATCTCTCTTCTTTCTATCTACATTTGCAGGAAACTCATCTCTATTCATTTTCCCAAGAGCACACGCATCACAATCAACATGAACATGTTGAAGAATCTAGGGCATTCAGAAAATACAATAATTCTTCATTACATGATAACAATTTGTGAAGTATTTATACAATTTATCTTAGCTTGATGTTTCCATTATTATAAGTGTGTGTATGTTAACTTCATAAAACTGCTATCAAGACAAAAGAGACAAGAACACAAATATTTGGATTTCTGTCAGGGCCAAAACCTCTCCCTCTTGGATAGGAAAACCCACGCAAATTCTTCTTACAGAGATTCCATTGACGAATATAGAGACCATGACCCTTAACACAATCTACCTCTCCAAGGCCAAGACATCAATCCTCTTTCTTGCCACTGTTGAGATCATCATCATTTTTGCACTACTTCATCATTGATATCTTCATTTTTGTTGCCATCATTGATCACTTCATTGCTACACCATGTCTGTCCCTTGAAATTGCTACAGAGGTGATCTCTGCATTTTCAACGAGATCATGATCTTACACGCACAGGATCATGACATTATCCTTGTCACAGCTTCTTCCATTATGCTGAGAATATAACCATCACTTGTCATTGCTACAACAACACTTGACATTGATTGAAATCCTCATCACTACATCTCTATATACTTGGACTTCGAAATTATTTTCAAGATGATGATATATACATATGTCAAGAGTAAGATTAGGATCATTATGATATCTATTAAGTTGAGACAGTGAGGATAGTAAGGGTTCTGAAATCCTTCCCATCATATACACATACCTTGACTGTTGTGAGGTAGATCCACTGAGATTGTAATCTTACCTTCTAACTAGACTGAGACTATGATCTTACCTTCCTTTCATCATGCCAAGATTGTCATGCTCCTTCATTTTTATGGATCTAAGACTGATTATGTTGTTACTGTTGATACTATGGCTTACCAGGACTATGGATATATTCTTATGTTGAGGATAACTATCCATTTGAGGTCCTGTCTGCTCCTCCATGCATCCGAAGTGTAGCTTGTCTACACCTAATACCCATTCGAGGTACATTCAAGCCCTTCCTTGTATGCCTACTCATAGTGCGGATCTAATCCTCCATTCTCATGAGAAATTTCAAAGAAATAACCCAAGATCTGTCTCTTCTTATTTGCGGAGACCTGTACCCATATTCACGAAGTTTCAAAGAGAAAATGTGAAACTATGATCGGCATTTTTCGGATACCTTGACGGGGTATTTATAGTGGTGAGCCATCTATATTTTAGACAACATGAACCCATGAACCATCATGACTATTTCCTTGAGCCGACGTGACTTTCATTTATTTAATTAATTCTATTTGGAGCTGACATGAAGAATTTCTTCTTGTTTTTGCTTGCAAACTTCTTGGAGAATTATGTTTGGTCTTTGGAGGGCTTCTTCACAACTTTGTGGACTTGTATACATTTACATAAACTCATGAAGAGTTTCTATACATATGACATGACACTTTGACATATAAATAAATCCTAAAGACATCAAGAAGAAGTCTTTCACATAGTGACACTTCTTGCTCATGAAACCCATGTAGCAAGGCATACAAAAATAATTTATTTCCTTTTATTACATTATTTACAAAGACCACGTCATTATGAATACCGAACCTAGTTACACTTTCTTCAAAAGAACATTATTTAAAATAGGAAGACCATTGACCATACATCATTTCTGAAGTAGCAACAGGTCATTGAAGTTTATATGGCCGAACTGATGAGGTCAAGCCTTTGTGTGGTGTGCTTCTTACATTCAACTTATACAATCCTCCCACTCGAATACTTGATGCAATTGGCTTCTTGCGATAAATATTTAATAACACGATAAGACTTTAAAAAATCTACCTAAAGTTTCTGATCGATTATCATAGAAACAGAGATCAAGTTCATTTTTATTCCGAGTACATACATTACATTTTGAATGTCTAATATTTCCATCAGGAAAGATGGCAAGAATATTACCACACCCTTTGATTTGGTACCCTCTATCATCACCAAGATAGACATTTGCACTACTACTGGATTCTTTAATATTCTCAAACCATTGTTTGTTACCTATCATGTGAGTGGAAGCTCCTGCGTCCACAAACCAAGTTTTTCTTTCATCATCCTCAGGAGAGAATGCAAAATCAAATGCAAACAATCCAAGAGTCTGATTCTGATCTTCAACAGCAAAGTGTCTTGCATGCTTCTTATGTCTATGGCAACCTTCATCAAAATTCTTCTTCTGACAGTTTTTAGCTATGTGACGAACTCTACCACAATAAAAACATTTGCGTCCTAAATCACTTTTGTTTGAGGATATACCTTGAGGTGTTTTTCTATGTGGTGTACTTCCGCCTTTTTTTCCTGCACTTGCCTTCCCTTTGAAGGGATTCTTCTTCGCCATTAGAGCAAGATCTGAACTCTGGGGTTTCAGAGTCATCCGCCTTTCTTCCTCTTACACCAGGAATCCTGTCAACTCTTCAAAATTTGGGGCTTTCTCTCTTGCATTCAAGCCTGTGATAAACATCTAATATTCATCAGTCATACCATTCATGGTAATTGTGACCAGATCAATGTTTGACATTGTCTCTCCTATCTTGCCCAGTTTATCTTTGAGCTCCTTGATTCAAGAGATGAATGCAGCCACTGATTCATTCTCCTCCATTTTGATGGAGAGAATCTTTCTTTTCAAAAATAGCAGGTGATTTTTGTTTTTGATCTCGTACATGTCCTTGAGGGTTTTCCAGATGTTGTGTATTGATTTACATTCATGGACGTGAGGGATAATATAGTCTTTCACTGACAATTTTAATAACACTTTTTCTTTTTTCTCCCTCTTTTCCCAGCCCTGGATCGTTGTTGTTGTTCCACCTGTAGCTAGGGTCAGCTTCAACTCATCATCAGTTGCAATCACCCATGTTTTTTTCCCCTCCAACTGGGTCTGCAACTTAAATTTCCAATTAGAGTAATTAGATCTATCGAGCTTATTGCTCTCGTTGAGATATGCCTCTACCATCTAGTTATTCAACTTGACAGATATCCCTCAAGAAATACAAAATTTTACCTCCAACAATTAAAAAAAGGATCTATCTCCAAATCTAAGGAGCAATCTCAAAAAAATATGGGTGCTCTCTTAATAATAAAAAAACAACTCCTTTAATTGGATGCAAAAAAACAAGATCCCCTTTGTTTTTTTAATAAAAAAATATCCTTTCTTTAAAAGGTGACTCCTTTTCCTTTACATATATAACCAACCTCAATCAAATGCCCCCAACGTTTTTCAAAAAAAGGTTATAACCCCATTTTTTTAGTGCGCCCCAAAAAAAACGACCTCTCAAAAAATTTTCTTGTGATCGAAAAAAAAAAGTGATCACATACCATACATGTGCTCTACTTCCATATTGATGGGTTCCAATACACCTTTTCTCTTTGTTGTGGGCTCAGATCCCAACACTCGCTCCACCACCACTAGCTTTGTGGCTTCACATACACTCGTATGTAGCAACGCCCACGGAGGTCCGCCTATGCAAGTCAACGAGCCCTCCTCGGTGGCCACGCTTTGGATCTGGACTCGCACTCGCTGATTACCAACTCACCTCGAAATCATCCACAGGAACCCACGGGATTATGTTTTAAGATGCCTCAAATACCCCTGAAATTCATGAACCTCCAAAAATCTGCCTCAAAGATTTGGCCACAAACAAGGTCGAATTTGTCTCAATACTTTCCTCAGGAATCCTAGTTGTAGAACCGAGTTTTGCCTCAGACCAGGCACCAAGGCCGAGCTAGGCCTCAAAAACTTGTCGTAGAAAGACTACGCCTCAAATTAAGCTGTAGGGCCACAATCCGATGAGGTCAAGGCAATAGATATTGTTGATCAGGTGATAGATATTGTTGCCCAATGTGCATAGGCACCCTCGCGCTAGTGGCAACCTCCACACAGGAAACTTTGGCACGAAACTACCACCATAAAAAAGGCACAACACCTCTAGGAAGATTCGGCTCCCACATAGATCCGACACCTCCACGCGATCAACACCTTCACTCAAACAACAACACACAGCGTCAGCTCTCCATGGCCACTGCGATCAATGGAGTAGCGTGATTTTTCCTCCAGTATTCATGTTGATGGCTCATGCTGCAAGGAATCGCATTAAGTGGGGCCGAACAATGTGTTTTTCTCTCAAGGAAGAGCGTTGGTTAAAAGAAAAAAGTGCATTTCTTGAGCCAAAATGCATGCTAATCAAGCAGTGAAAATCTTTCTCTACCACCACCACTAAGGGCCACACTACAACCACCAGGCACTCTCAAACACCCAAGCACTCTCGCTTTCCTTCACTCAACCCTGATGCTCTGATACCATGTTAAAAATGGAAGACAAAGACTATTCATCAAACTGAGCAGCTCTTAGGTGAGGGCTTCACCTGGAAACTGCCTTTCGTAGAACGCTCTACAAATTCATCATTAATCACCATGAATAAATAGTTTACAAGCAAATAGGGAGGTTAGAACAACCACCTAGAAAATAGGAACAAATTCCTAATCTAAGTCTCGCATGTAACTAATGGAGCATTAGGGGAATTTTGAGGTCTAAAATGGGCCTCGTAAGGAAATTATAATATAATAGTGGAAATAATAAAATAAGATTACATTACATCATCAAATTTTAGAGGGAAAAAAAAAACACTATTTTTTCAACTCGTATTTTCAACTTATCTCCTTATGGGCTTACTCAAATTTCAAGCAACAACACTCGTTGAATACAAAATTTGATTCCTCATCTAATGATTACCCATGTTGCATAATTTCGATGGACCGTAATACACGAAAAATGAGAAATGTATGAAAAATGTGATTGCAATCACGTTTTTCCATGTATTTCTCATTTTCGTGTAGCATGGTCCATTAAAAGTATGCAACATGAGTACTCCTTGGATGAGGAATTAAATTTTGCATCCAACAAGTACTCCTACTCTAAATTTGACTAAAACTTTAGGGAGATAAGTTGAAAATACTCCTACTCTAAATTTGACTACAACCTTAAGGAGATAAGTTGAAAATACGAGTTGAAAAAATAGTTTTGTTATTTTATTATTTTTTAATCTTTTTACTTTTTTACTCAAAAAATGTTGAATCTTCCACCATGGTTGACATCATCATCTTGAATCCTATTGGTTCTTATAAAGTTTATTTTCGTTGTACATTTTTCTTAGTAGGGCCATTTTAAACCTCAAAATTCTCCTAATGTGACTCATTCCAAGATTACGTTTCTCCATTAACTTTAACACAATGAACCACATTTTTTTAAACATATTTTTATATGTAAAAGAAACCCCCCACCAAAACTCTCAAAGGTATAGACCTTGCAAAACAAAAGTCCCATGACTTGCAGGCTACAAGCACTGCTTTCCCTTTAATGCACAAAAGTTTAAACTTTTTTCAAGATAGAGACATTTTTCTCATAATTGGATATTATTTTAATTAATTAATTATGAGCAAAGTTTGTGGCTTTTGATGACCAATGCCAATTTTATTTGCAGTTAAAATCCATCAATCTCAACCTGTGATTTGTTTCTATAAATATTTTTTACCATCTTCACATAGAGTGAAACTAGCACAACCACTTAATTTGCTATTGTAGTTAAAATCCATCAATCTCAACCTGTCATTTGTTTCTATAAATATTTTTTACCATCTTCACATAGAGTGAAACTAGCACAACCACTTAATTTGCTACTAGTAAATGTCAGTGCAATACAGCCAGATGTAATGCCCCACTTAAATATTATCCTGCAAATTTTGTTAATGTTTACGTTATCTGAAAATATTGAGAAATATTGGTCTAATATAAAATTCATGATTTCCATTATTCAAATTCCCCACTTACTTTCTCAAATTGAATCTAGGTAGGATATGGTCTCCTTCCATTATTTTAAATAATATATGTATTCATCTCACATTCCCCAAGGTACCCTCACATTTATTAGGGAGAAGACATGGTCCTCTCCATGTAATTACATCTCACACTCCCCAATGTACCCTCACATTTACTTGGGAGGAAACATGGTCCTCTCCAACTCATTATCAATATATATATTCATTTCACAACCCCCAATGTACCCTCACATTTACTAGGGTGAAGACTCCATGTAATTACATCTCACATTCCCCAATGTACTCTCACATTTACTTGGGAGAAGACATAGTTCTCTCCATTTATATATATAATATCTATATATATATAATTATAATGGAGGTTCCTAAGGTCTCCAAAAACACAACAAGTCCAAACAATCACAACCAACCCCACAATCATAAGCAAGCCCCCACATCCCCCCTTTTCTCCCTTCCCCCTTCCGTTTTATACCATCCTTCCCTTTTCCATCTCAACCACCTCTCATTAATGTCATTAACTTCTCATCCATCCTTATAGTTGACTTTTCTTCTCCCAAGTAAAGCTGGAAGTACATTGGGAAATGTGACATGAATATAAAATTGGGAATTTAATGGGAAAGGACCATGTCTTCTCCCAAGTAAATCTGAAAGTACATTTGGAAATGTGATATACCCCACATCCCCCCTTTTCTCCCTTTCCCCTTCCCTATATACCCTCCTTCCCTTCTCCATCTCAACCACCTCTCATTAATGTCATTAACTTCTCATCGATCCTTATAGTTGACTTCTCTTCTCCCACGTAAAGCCGGGAGTACATTTGGAAATGTGACATGAATATAAAATTGGGAATTTAATGGGAAAGGACCATGTCTTCTCCCAAGTAAATCAGAAAGTACATTTGGAAATGTGATAATATTAATTTTTATAATTATTTATATTTATATTTATAATTATATATATATATCACATTTCCAATGTACTTTCTGATTACTTGGGAGAAGACATGGTTCTTTCCATTAAATTCCCAATTTTATATTCATTACATTTCCAACATGTACTCCCAGCTTTACTGGGAAGAAGAGAAGTCAACTATAAGGATGGATGAGAAGTTAATGACATTAATGAGAGGTGGTTGAGATGGAGAAGGGAAGGAGGGTATAAAAGGGAAGGGGGAAGGGAGAAAATGGGTGATGTGGGGTCTTGCTTATGATTGTGGGGTTGGTTGTGATTGGTTGGACTTCTTGCGTTTTTGGAGACCTTAGGAACCTGTGGAGGTTTCTTGGGTTGTTGAGAGGAGGGAAGTATTGTTATCTTGGTCTGGATCTTTCATTGGGACACACACACACTACATCTGGTTGGACTTGGGCTCGGAGGGCTAGGGAACCTGTGGAGGTTTCCTGGGCTAGGGATTAATTCCTAGTTGGCTGGGAGGTAAATCCCATTGGGTCCGTCTAAAGGAGCATTCAGCAGGAGTAGCAGAGCAAAGGTATCTCCATCAACCATCGGTACAGGTATTCCCCATAGACTACTCTTGTAAATTTTATCAAAATGAAATATTCACCTTAATTTATGCTAATTAGAATGAAATGATAAAATTGTATTGGTTTAAAAGCCATGTAAGTAAGTGAGTTATCACCTCTGATCACATTTTATTTTAGAAGAAAGTAGATCTACTAGCAGACCCTAGGGTAGGTCTCTTACACATGGTATCAGAGCTTCCAAGCTTAGTGGACTCACCATATTGTGATGCACTAGCACTAAAACCATACTTCAAAAGAGCCCTTGAGTTTCTCATAGGAGGTTCTCCATATCTAGATGGTTCTCCATATCTAGACGATAGTTTTGGCATTTGGGTTGACAGCTTTCAGGATATTATTGTTATCAATAATTTGTTGAGGGGGTTCAGTGACCTGTTTTGGCAATCCCAAATGCTTCATATTGTCAAGGAAGAACTTAAATCTGTATGTCAAAAAGGAAGACATAAGAAAGAACTGGTTGTGTAAAACCCCATACAATTTGAATTTCAACAAATTTTATTTGCCATCAATCAAGATAAAGGTACAGATAATGAATCTAACATCATGTTGAGATTGCAACAAGATGATGGAGCTTAGTGAAAAGAGTCGCCTTCACTAAGTGGGCCCGCAGGAAAATTATGGTGCAAGTTCTATTTTTGGATCATAGCAGGGATGATCACAGCATGAGTGATCACAACAGGAGTGATCAAAGTCTATTTTTAGATTGGCTGTCAAAAATAGAAAAGTCAAATATTCTTGTCTTATAATAATATTTAGACTATAAACTTCATCTTATTCTCTTGGAGCACTTCAGTTTGAGCTACAGATGTGGCACATGCAGCTGTCAGAAGGAAATACGCTTTCTTTGTGGGTCAGTTGAGTTGTTGCATGCATGACTTCCGTTAGAACTCAATCAGTTGAGTTTGGTGGAGTTGATTGTGGAGTTGATGGAGTTGTGTTCAGTTTGACTTGGTTAAACTAGTTGTAATTAGTCTAAATGCAAATAGACTAATGATGAGTTTTTAAACTAATTATTAACTCATAATCCAACTAAAGAATACATTAGTTAACTCAATTGTATGTCAGTGCATGTTCAGTTCAGCAAGGACAGGTGTTAGAGGATCAGATTGCTATCAGTTGTGACTATAGTTGTCCATGACGATTTGCACAATCCATCAGATTGAGTTATGCCAATGAGAATTGGCCAATACCAAGTGATTATAGCCTATGCTCACGTGAATTCCAGTGTGAGTGATTCTTTTGAGGTAAATACGAGTTTGGTTCCACCATTCTCATCCATTCTTGTGCAGGTATTGAGCAGTGGAGGCAGGCAAGCAGTTGAATAGATTTGGAGATCAGATCTGAGCTGTATTGTGTGTAACAAGGGGAGATAGTGCTGGATACCTATGAGAAGTATTGACTATTGTAATGTTACATGTTCTCAATCATTAATATACAGATAGTGTGGGGTTTTTAGTTGTAATTTTTCCCCGTGTTACATACTGTGTTAATGTGTGCATGCTCTTGATGTTTTATTGTTATTGATGTCGCTATATTGATGATCAACGTAGAGGATCTTATGTATTGTGTATGTATTTCGCAATAGTACATGATCAAGATAATCTCCATTGAATATGTGTTTATTATTAAAAGTTTCTACATGGTATCAGAGCTGTTGAGCATCAGATCTACTATTCAGGAAGTATTTACATTCTATTTCTTCAGGCAGAGTCTATGATCGGGCCAGGTAGCCTCTGGATTCATCCTTCCTTTGAAAGGTGAGATATCTAGTGAATGCCCATACAATTGATCTCTATACAAGAAATACCTTGTTCTCACGAATTCTAGATCAGAAGAGGTTGAGTTGGTTGCTGGTGGAATTCGAATTTGCAGCAGTGTTTTCTTGGTGTCAAAACTAAGATGTCTTTCAACGAATTGCGATTGGAGTATGCTCTTGAGGGAAGCTCAAACTATATTACATGGAAGGACAGGATGGAGGCAGTATTGGATGATAACGGGCTGAAGGAGTTCATAGAGATGGATGTCCCAAAGCCTGATGCTACTCAAGCTGATGCTTGCCAAAAGAAGATCGCAAAATGTCGAAGGATTCTGTTGGAGGGCGTGAAGGATCACATTGTGTCCAGCCTCCATGGAAAGGCTACTCCATATTTGATGTGGAAATCATTAACAGAATTATTCCAAAGCAAGAGTGATCAAAGGAAGCTGGCACTCAAAGATAAACTCAGAAACATCAAATGCGAGAAGGGTGACAGTATTCCCAAGTATCTCACGAAGTTCACTCAGTGTCGAGATGAGCTGGGAAGTGTGGGGGTTACTTTTGATGATGAGGACTTGGTGAGCTTGGCTCTCCTTGGTCTTCCGAAGAGTTGGCATTCCTATCAGGACTCTGTCAATGGTCGGGAGAAATTGCCAGGATAGGAAAGACTGTGGTCAGATCTTGTGCAGGAGGAGAGCAGGCGGAGTACCAAGGACGGATCTTCATCAAAGGGAGCTGATGAAGAAAATTGTGCTTTGGCTACTAAAGCAAAGAAAGGGAAGAGCAAGAAAGCTTCTCAGTCTGGTGCAAAAGGCAAGAAGCAGGACATGTCCAAGGTGAAGTGTTTTCATTGTCACCAGCATGGACACTATGCCACTAATTGTCCGCAGAAGAAGAAGAACAAGCAAGCTGTTGGATCTGCAATAGGAGAGGCTCTAGCCTCACAGTTTGAGCTTGATTTTTCATTGATCGCATGCTTGGTTTCAAGTGTAATGGGATCGGTGTGGTTCTTGGATAGTGGTGCATCTTTTCACATTACGGGAGATAGAGATTTGTTTTCTGATCTGGAGGACAAAGACCTTGGAGTGCACATCGAGATGGGCAATGATGGTAGATACAGTGCGACCAGTATCGGTACCATTTCCTTTGAGAGGGAGTCTGGTAAACCCTTCGTATTGAAGGAAGTCATGCATGTTCCAAGATTGAAGAAGAATCTTATCTCTGTGGAGATGTTAGAAGACAAGGGGTATGATGTTGTTTTCAGCAAGGGAAAAGCTTTCCTGCACAGCAAGACAACTGGTGAGACTCGGAAGATAGGGGTTCAAGTAAGGAACCTTTATCAGTTGCATGTAGATGGATGCGCAGCAATGGCAGGCAAGGCAGAAGGATTAGTGAGCCGGGATGATGGCGAGTTGTGGCACAAGAGATTGGGTCACCTTCACCATGGATCCTTGAAGATACTGCAGCAGATCACTACAGGGCTTCCTAAAGGCACACTTGCGCATTCAGATCAGTGCAAGGGGTGTACTTTGGGGAAGTTTGTGAAAGCCACCTTTCACGAACCACAAAGATCCTTGAGAGAATTCACACAGATGTGTGTGGACCTTTCTCAGTTGCTTCGACAGCAAAACATAGGTATTATGTGATTTTTGTTGATGATTTATCTCGTAAGTGCTGGATCTTCTTCATGCAGAAGAAGAGCGAGACATATTCAAAGTTCTGTGAATTCAAAGCACTGGTCGAGAAGGAGTCGGGGAAGAAGGTGAAGGCTCTAAGGAGCGATAATGGTGGTGAATACATCTCGGACGAGTTCAAGGATTTCTGCAAGGCAGAAGGGATTCGTAGAGAGCTCATAGCTCCCCATAAACCACAGCAGAACGGGGTAGCTGAGCGGAAGAACAGAACGATTGTGGGTGCTGCACGGGCAATGTTGCATGATCAGGGCCTACCCCTTCACTTGTGGGCGGAAGCATGCAATACAGCAGTTTATGTGCAGAACCGTTGTCCTCATAGGATACTTGGCATGAGTACACCTGAGGAGACTTATTCTGGTAAGAAACCTGATCTTTCTCATTTGAGGATTTTTTGTGCTAACGTTTGCATGCATGTGACGAAGGATGCCAGAAAGAGGTCGGAGCCAACTGCAGAGGTTTGGATATTTGTGGGGTACACTGATACGCCCCAAAACTATCGTGTGTATTTGCCAGACAGTGGTAAAACTGTTGTGCGACGGGATATAAAATTTCAGGAGGAGAAAGCCATGAAGTGTTCGCTTGAGAGCGAGCTACACTTGCATGGAAATGAGGAGCTATTAGTTCCTAAGGATGAGCTTCAGGACGTGGATCAGCTACAGGACGAGGTTCATGGAGTGGAAGAGACCACTCATGCAGCACCAACCATCAGAGGGCAAAAGCGCTTGACAGAAGCTGAGCGACTGGCTCAAGATGCAGAGAAAGTTGTAGGAACACCTACAGCCCAACGCAGGTAGAGACAGTCACCTGATCGGTACACTGGATACATGGCTCTTATGAGCAAGTGTGTTGTGACTGAGCCATCCTCTTTCAATGAAGCTATGGAGGATCCCGCATGGGTAGACGCCATGGTGGAAGAGTATGATTCTATTGTCAGAAACAGTGCATGGGAGATTGTTCCTAGATCGGAAGGGAAATCAGTGGTGGGTTCGAGATGGATCTACAAAGTTAAGCAGGCAGCTGACGGGAGTGTGGAGAAGTACAAGGCAAGATTTGTTGCCCGAGGCTTTTCACAGATTGAGGGGATCGATTATGAGGAGACCTTTGCACCTGTCGCAAGGTACTCTTCCATACGGATGATTCTTGCTCTCTCAGCGCAGATGGGATGGCACATTCATCAGATGGATGTGAAGACTACATTCCTCAATGGATTCATTGAGGAGGAGGCGTACATTGAGCAACCCAAAGTCTTTGAAGTCTTCAGCAGCGAGTCGCATGTGTGCAGGCTCAAGAGAGCGCTGTATGGGTTGAAGCAAGCACCACAGGCTTGGTACACATGAATAGATAGCTATTTCACAGGACTTGGATTCTCCAAGAGCAAGGCGGATCCTAACCTATACCAGATTGTGGTGGAGGGTAAGTTGCTTATCATTTTACTGTATGTTGATGATTTGATTCTAACGGGTGATGAACTGTTAATACTATCATGCAAGAAGGATCTTGCTACAGAGTTTAAGATGAAGGACTTGGGCCTCCTTCACTATTTCCTAGGATTGGAAATATGGCAGCGCAGTGGTGGACTGTTTCTTTCTCAGGGCAAGTATGCTCGGGAGATACTGGAGAAGTTCAACATGCATGGATGCAAGCCTGTTGATACTCCTCTTCCTGGAGGTTGGAGGAAGGAGGATGCCACTTTCTGGAGAAGAAGTGGATGCCACTGTTTATCGACAGTTGGTGGGGTCACTGATGTATTTGGTCAATACACGACCTGATATATGCTATGCAGTTAACCAGCTTTCACAAGCTATGGTTAAGCCTACCAAGCTCTTCTGGAAGGCGGGCAAGCATGTATTGCGCTATTTGAGAGGCACATCGAGATATGGATTGTAGTACAGACAGGAGGATGAGGTGAAGCTATGTGGCTTCACAGATGCAGATTGGGCAGGGAGCCCAACAGACAGAAAGAGCACATCAGGAGGGGTCTTCAATATTGAATCGACAGCAGTTTCTTGGTACAGCAGGAAGCAGAGATCCGTGGCACTCATTTCAGCAGAGGCCGAGTATATGGCAGCAAGTTTGGCTGCATGCGAGGCTATATGGATGAGGAAGATTCTGGTTGGTTTATTTGGTTCTCATTTGGATCCTACTGTGATTTACTGTGATAACTAGAGTTGCATTAAACTCTCGGCTAATCGTGTATTTCATGATAGATCTAAACACATTGACATTAGGTACCATCATATCAGAGATTGTGTGCAGCAGAGGATCATGTTACTTTCATACATTCCAACGGAGGATCAGGATGTTGATATTATGATGAACCAGGAGCAAATTCGAATACCACCGAGGCAGGATAGTGGTTACTGATAATCCATATCTTGTTGAGAGGGAGTGTTGAGATTGCAACAAGATGATGGAGCCTAGTGAAAAGAGTCGCCTTCACTAAGTGGGCCCGCAGGCAAATTATGGCGCAAAGTCTATTTTTAGACTATGTCTATTTTTAGACATATGGATCATGTCTATGAGTTGTAGGATGGTATTTATGGATGATTGGTCAAGTTGGAAAAAATAGATGGACTTCTATTTTTAGACAACGGTGGTGACACTGTCAAGTCTAATTATAGAGCAGTCAAATATTATTAGCTTATAATAATATTTAGACTATAAAATTTATCTTATTGTCTTGGAGCACTTCAGTTTGAGCTACAGATGTGGCACATGCAGATCTCAGAAGGAAATACATTTTCTTTGTGGGTCAATTGAGTTGTTGCATGCATGACTTCAGTTAGTACTCAATCAGTTGAGTTTGGTGGAGTTGATTATGGAGTTGATGGAGTTGTGTTCAGTTTGACTTGGTTAAATTAGTTATAATTAGTCTAACTGCAAATAGACTAATGATGAGTTGTTAAACTAATTATTAACTCATAATGCAACTAAAGAATACATCAGTTAACTCAGTTGCATGTTAGTGCATGTTTAGTTCAGCAGGGACAGGTGTTAAAGGATCAGCGTGCTATCAGTTGTGACTATAGTTGTGCATTAGGATTTGCACAATCAATGGGATTGAGTTATTCCAATGAGAATTGGCCAATACCAAGTGATTATAGCCTCTGCTCATGTGATTCCCAGTGTGAGTGATTCTTTTGAGGTAAATACGAGTTTGGTTCAACCATTCTCATCCATTCTCAAGCAGGTATTGAGCAGTGGAGGCAGGCAAGCAGTGTAATAGATTTGGAGATCAGATCTGAGCTGTATTGTGTGTAACAGGTGGAGATAGTGCTGGATACTTGTGAGAAGTATTGAATATTGTAATGTTACATGTTCTCAATCATTAATATACATATAGTGTGGGGTTTTCAGCTGTAAGCTTTCCCCGTGTTACATACTGTGTTAATGTGTGCATGCTCTTGATGCTTTATTATTATTGATGCTGCTATATTGATGATCAACGTAGAGGAGCTTATGTATTGTGTATGTATTCTGCAATAGTACATGATCAGGATAATCTCCATTGAATATGTGTTTATTATTCAAAATTTATACATAAAAGACATAGAAACAATGCTTGTAAACCAAAACTGAAACCAGGACCTGACCCGACCTTCCCCCAGAAGGGCTGACATTCCGTCAAACTCCTGGTAAACCTGCAACCTACAGGTCATGGTTGCAAATATGAACATAATGATTTGAAAACTTATCTGAGGTTTAACAAGAAGGGTCACTACCTTCTCACATTAGTTTTCATAACATTAATTAGGTCTTGCATTCATTATTCATTCAATTACAATTAAAAGCACGAAAAGAGCCATGACTAAGAACTGTCAAGTAACCATGCTTATAAACAACATATAACCAGATAAATAACAATGAGAGAACAACTATTAAAGCCACACAATAACAAGTACATTTAATCATCAAAATCAAGGGAAACTTAGTTCCCATTAAACATAGGCAAAATCCAACTAGGTTTGGGACTTCCATGTACCGTCTGACTATATATTTTTTGAGCCAAATCTTTTTTTTCAGTTGATCATCCCCGTGCCATATTCCAAGCATGAATGTGAGATATCATGGAGTAAAACAATCCATAAACAACCAAGGGAATCCAAAGGTTAAGCCACCTCGACCCTCACCATATCGTGACCTCACCTAAACCAGTGCCGAGATCATAAAACCAAACCGAGCTTGGATGCCTTAGAATTTCTTCTCCAATACCTTAAGGATTTTTTCCGTCTCTACCCTTAGGCTTTATCATGTATCCCGCCATTACTGGTCAAGGGATTCCTAGGCCTTTGGGAATTTTCCCGAGACCACCTCATGCAGATCCAAAATCTTCCGACAATCCAAAGCTCAAATCGAGAACAACCCCATCACACCATGGCTATCCAAAAATGGAAAGGCTACGCTAAAATCCACTAGCATACTTGGCAAAACCCATGCCAATGACAACAAGAGAACCAAATACCAACATGCACATACCATGCATGTCAAAACCAATTAGTAAATCATACATGCAGCTTGTTATTTTCAAGTATTCCTGCTAAAGCTGCTTGATCCAACTTTTCCTTGCTTTCCTTGTCCTTCCTTTGTTTTCCTTGTCCTTTCTTTGCTTGCTTTCTTTCCTTCTCCTCTTGGTGATCTTCTCCTCTCTGAAAACTAATTCAAAAACGGAACTGAAAAAAGGCTACCAACTGATGCTCTGATGTCCTTTTATTATTCATGTCTTTAATTTCTTCAATTTTCCATTATTTTACTTCATTTTCCTCCTCACATGCAACCTGTGACTTTTCACCTCCCGTTTCTCCTATTTCCTTTATTTTCATAAATAAAATACTAATAATGCCTTTTTACCTTTTCAAATAATTTTCCATTACCTTTGCCAATTTCCCTTAAGCCATAAACACATCATTACATATTATATAAACATCACATCAAATAAGGATCATCCATCATAAATGATCAAGGATATATTCACAAAGTCACACCTCTTTCATTGTTAGGTAAATTTCCAACAAGAAATCATCCTGAAAGATGAGTCCAACTAACTATAGAAAACACTCCAAGTCTATTCAATCACTTAAAATTAAGTTTAATAAGAATTACTGAAAGAGGGACACATCATCTATTACCAAGGTACATTTTTTTTATAAGTTAAATTTTTTATTTCCTTAGAATATCATCAAACAAAGGGCATCATCCATCCAGTCATAGCTTAACCATTTCCCTTTGTAGGTGGTTTCAATATGCATTGAGGGAAACTAAATATTTTATACCACCTACGTGAAAAGAAAGTAGTCCAAAACATGTACAACAAAATAAACCTAAATACTCTAATATTGTTGGTGAGCCCTAGTATTACACCAAGAGGTTTGCAACTCCTAAGGGCTCCTCAACTTAAATTATCAACTCGAGGTTTATACAAAATTAGAGGTGAAAATGTTGTATGCATAATAGATTAGGTTATGCTCATGCCACCCTTAGTCATGCCATCAAAGCAAGGTGTTCAGAGACCATTCCTCCAACTTAACTATAGTGCAAACTCCCGATGAAACCATTTTTAACTATGAAAGTGAAAATGCCATTCATTCAACTTGTAGATGCTAATTAAAATTACATAAGAGAAAAACGACTAGTATACTTGAAAAATTGAAGCTACTCTATTTTTCACATTTCATCAAATCAATAAACTACTTGCATGTATCATTGATCTACTTTACATTTGCTTGAAAATTAGAAATCTAACTTGTGACATGCTTGTGAATCAAAAACACTCTGTTTTGCAGTGAAGAAAATAGGAGGTTGGAGTAGTCGAAGATCTTCTCTAGATCGTCAAATACCAAGTTAGGGGTAATCATTCATCTTTAAAAAGAAAATTCTGAAGCGGTGAGCAAAAAAGATGGAGGAAATTGGTGCTACATGCCTGCTACTGGTGTTACTACAGGAGGTCCTATATTGGTACCGAATTCCCTGTATTGCTACAAGAGGTGTTATGAGATCATTTTTAGTGGTGGAGATGGTGTATTGAGAGAAGGAAAAGATGGATGAAGGTAAGAGGGAGTGAATGAAGGTTGGGGAAGACTCCTAGCCAAGCCTAGGACCTCTCAGAGGTCTGTCTTGCACCAAGGTGGATGCCCACGATGACCTTAATTTCCTAAAAATAATGATTGTGGAAAAAAAGTTTGAGAGTGAAGGGTAAAGGGAGAAGCTGGAGAAGTCTAAGGGAGATGAAAGGATGTTCCCAGTCGTGCAGATCAACACAACCCTACAACTGGCCAAATGAATGCATCAAATGATCAATTTCACAATGAGATAAACAATCATGGAAAAGATGATTTGAATTTGACTAACATCTATTCTACTTCACAATACTACTTAGATCACTAAACTGTAACATGCCTCCTCTCATATCTACCTACTATCATTGGCTTTCCCAGGGTAAACATAAGCTGAGGGGCTACTATGGTAAGTCTCAACCTCCTAGAGGACCTTAAGGAAGTGGAATCAACATAACTAGACCTTACTGACCTCTTCTGGATGCCAAACTCAAACCCCCCCCCCCCCCCCCCCCAACCAAGGGCTAACCCACACTTCCTGGACCTTTTTCCTTGAGACAACTCACCTTTTTTCTGAACTTAAACCCCAATCCCTCCCTTTCCAAGCTCTCAAAGTGACTAATATTTCCCACTCTCTTGCATGAGCTCGCCTAAGTGTGACTGTAGTCTTTTTCTGCCTGTGCTATGCCAATGACTGTGAGATTTAAGGTTATTTTCTAGGGCTGGTGCTTAACCTCTATTTATTCTTTAAATATCATTATTTATAATGAATATTCATCCGTAAATTGTTGCTATATTCCTCATGGATCGAATCCAAGCAGATCAAAACCAAAATTTGATATTTGACTTGATGAAATGTATTAGGCCAAATGCGATTCATTCGTTAGAATAACTTCCATTGGGTCTCTACACCTATCCCCTTCTTATCTTAGGAGAAGAAACATTTTCTTCATGAACCAGATTTGACTTAGGATTACCCATTCAAAATATGCCAGGGTTCCCTGGATTTGGAAGCTATCACTTAGTAGGTTTCCATACTAAGGCTCAATTCAATCAAGTCCATAGTGTAAACCAATTCCACCATATCCCCTTCTCAAAGAACAATATCATACCTTAATCTAATCCTATTATGTGATATCCATCAACATTATTCATTAGATATTTGCTCAATATTGGGTGGGAGAAATATCCTCCCATACTCCCCTTCTCTCGCCATCTCTATATCTACCCCAATTGAAATATGAGTGGGAATCATTATATAATTTCTTCATTTGAAATGCAATGTTATTATCCTCCCTAGTCGATTTGGAAGAGTGAGTAAAATGATCGAAAATTATCCCTTACTTCGCCTTTCTTTCCCTTGAAGGAATATATATTCAAACAATGTTCCTTGTAGAGGACCCCAATAATTGAGATTGCACGAGGATCATTGGTGCTATGTGGATGTATGTTGTGTTTCCAATAGTATAAAAAAAAAATGGAGTTCTGCCAAAAAATTATTATATAGTACCTTGTATTAAAGAGTAGGTGTTATTTATTAGATAAAACCAAGTGCATATAACTAGATAAATAACAATGAGAGAACAACCATTAAATCCACATAATAAAAAGTACATTTATTAGTCAAAATCAAAGAGAATTAAGTCTTATTAAACATGGGGAAAATCCAACTAGGTATGAGACTTCCACGAACCATCTGACCATAGATTGGTTGAACTAGATATTTCTTTCAACCAATCATCCCCATGCCATATTCCAAGCATGGATGTGGGATATCATGGGATAAACCAATCCATAAAAATCCAAGGTAGTCTATAGGCTAAAACACCTCCACCCTCACCATACTGTGACCTCACCTAAATCAGTGCCATGATCACAAAACCAAACTGAGCTTGGATGCATCTAAATTCTTCTCCAATACCTTGAGGAATTTTCCCATCTCCACCCTCAAGATTTACCATGTATCCCGCCATTACCAGTCCAGGGATTCCTAGGCCTTTGGGAATTTTTCTAACACCACCTCATCCGGATCCAAAATCTTCTATAAATCCAAGACTCTAATCGAGAAAAGTCCCATCACACCATGACTATCTAGAAATGGCAAGGCTAGGGTAAAATCCACTATCGAAACCCGGCAAAATCCATGCCAATGACAACAAAAGAAAAAAATACCAACATGCATATACCATGCATGTCAAAATCAATCAGGAAATAATACATACAACCTACTACCTACAAGTATTCCTGCTCAAGCTACTTGATCCAACTTTTCCTTGCTTGATTCTTGCTTTCCTTGCCCTTCCTTTGCTTTCTTACTTTCCTTCTCCTCTTGGTGCTCTTCTCCTCTCTGAGACTAAATTCAAAATTGAACAGACAAAAAACAACAAAATGATGCTCTAAGGTCTTTTTATCAATAAGTGCTCTAATTTCTTCATTTCCCTTCATTTTCCTTCAATTTTCTCCTCACATGCAACCTATGATCTTTCACCTCCCTTTTCTCCAATTTCCATTATTTTCATAAATAACTGCCAATAAATACCACTTTTCCTTTCCAAATCCTTTGCCATTGCCTTTTCCATAAACACATCAAGTGATGCCCACTAGGATATTTTTCCCAACATCCAGCTTGGAATAAGTGTCCCTTAACAATGGTCTTATTTTGCCTTTATTAACTTTTATTACATGAACTTTTAACCGGGGTCTATTACAAAACCATCCACCTTAGGGGAAAAACATCCTCGATGTTCTATGACATCTAAAACCAACAAAATCATTGAAAAGAAAAACATATGACCCATGGAGCTTTATATCCTAGATCGTTGCAATATTTATAATAGCAACCTGCTCATAGTAAAACCATCATGAAAAACATGAAAACATGACAACCATACCACTTATTGGGGCTTTATAACAAAACTCATGGTGGTATTTACAATAGAAACCATACATAAATATGTACAATACCAAAAAATCATTTGTCTCCACTGGAAAAAAATGAGCGATACATAGCCCGCATCTAATCAACCATCTCCCATGTAGCTTCATCGAGTCCAAAGTGCTTCCATTGCACTTTAACTTGCTCGATCAATTTGTTCTGGAGCATGATATGTTTTCGTTGCAATTTGCATTGCGGTTCCGATTGGAATTCTCGTTCTTGCTCCACCTACAATACAAACCAATCAATAACATGATCACCATCCGTTACATATGTTTTAAACAATGAAATATGAAAAACATCATGGATTTTCACTATTGGAGGCAGTGCAAGTTTGTAGCCACTAGTCCAATCCTCTCAAGGATCTCAAAAGGCCCGAAATACCGTGGTACCAACTTGGCACATGATTCAATCCTCAAGGAGCCCTTCTTGGGCTTGATGCACAAATACACATGTTCCCCAACCTAAAAATCCTTAAGTTCCCTGTGCTAGTCTACATAACTCTTTTTCCCGTCCTGTGCTGCCTTTATATTCTTCCTTATAACTTGCATTTCCTATTCCATGTCTGCCAAGATGTCTAGTCCAATAATTACCCTGTTCATTGGATAAATCCAACTGAAGGGAGTGTTACAACTCCACCCATATAGTGCCTCAAATGGACTCATCCTCAATGACTCCTGATAATCTTTATGGTAAGAAAAATAAACCAATGGAAGGTACTCCTCCCATATCCTCTATTGGTGCATCACATACATCCTCAACATATCCTCCAATATCCTATTGACCCTCTCTATCTATCAATCTGTCTGCAGATGATAAGTTGTACTGAAGGCCAACTCTGTCCCTAAACCTACAACAAGCTCATTCCAAAACTTGGAAGTGAACTTGGCATCCCTGTCCAACAAAATCTTCTTTAGAACACCATGCAATATCACAATATCCTTGATAAAGACTTGTGCTACCTCAGTAGCTAAAGATGGAGTATTTATTGGAATGAAGTGAGTTACCTTGCTCAACCTATCTACTACAACTATGATAGAATCATTCTGCCTCGATGTCCTTAGAAGAACTATAATGAAATCCATGGAAATGACCTCCCATTTCCATTTTGGAATCAGAAGAAGCTAAAGGAATCCACTTGGATGCTTACACTCTACTTTCACCTGTTGACAATCCAAACATCTAGCCAAGAATTTTGCCACTTCCTTCCTCAAATTCGATAGTATAGATTTTTCACTACTGTCAATGTCTTCTGGTATCCTGGGTGACCTGAATATGGCTTTATTGGAACTTCCTCAAGATAAACTTCTTGAGTTCACTGTCATCTGACACATAAATCCTATCCCTGAATCTCACCAAGCTATCTACCGTGAGATGGTAATATGCATCCTAATCACTTGTACCTTGCTATAGCCTATGCATAAGCTCCATGTAACTATCATCTTGCTACCCTACCTGTAAGATCCGATCCTATAAATCTGCCCCATATGAGTTCATTGCTGCAACATGTTTCAACTCCACTTTCCTGCTGAGAGCATTTGCAACCCTATTCTCCTTACCTTTCATGTATCTGATCTTGAAGTAAAACTCATTGATTATGGCCAACCATCTAGCTTTCCTAGAATTCATATTTGGTTGGTCAAATATATATATCAACCTGATGTGATCACTCATCAGCGCAAACCCCCTGCCAAGAAGATAGTGACTCCACATCTGCCAACTCAAGATCACGAGTCAGATAATTCTACTTGTGCTCATTCAGTTTCCTAGACTCATAGCATATCATCTGTCCCTCCTTGATAAGGAATCCACCAAGACCTCTCTTGCAAGCAACTCTGCACACTATGAACTCTTTTTCCAGATCCAAAATCCTTAACACTAGAGCATTTGTCAATAACTGCTTTAACTATTCAAATTTGGCTACATACCCCTTTGTCTGTTCAAACTTAATACTTTTTCTCTGCAATGATGTAATAGGGTAGGAAATGCGTGAGAATTTCTTGATGAACCTCCTATAGTAACATACTAACTCCATGAATGATATGAATTCATCCACATTGCTAGGAGCTTCCCACTCCATGATATATCTTACCTTTTCTGGATATATTGCTATGCCTTGGAGACAACATGTCCCAAGTAGTGCACCTCTATCTAAAAGAAACAACACTTGCTAAGCTTGACAGACAATTGATGTTCTCTTAGCAACCTCAACAATGATACTAAATGCTCGACATGCTCTTCCTCCTTCTTGTCCAGATAAGGACACAACACACTATTCATCAAGCACATAAAAGTAGTTGGAGCATTAGTTAAACCGAATAGAATTACAACAAACTCATAATGCCTAGACCCGATCCTAAACGCAGTTTTGTAGATGTCCTCTTCTTTGATGTGTACTTGATGGTATCCTGATATCAAGTTAATCTTTGAGAACATTACTACTCCCTTCAACTAATCAAATAACTCATCAATCATCGACAACATATATCTGGTCTCGATTGTCACCTTGTTCAATTGCATGTAATCAATGCACAACTTAAGGGTACCATCCTTCTTCTTCATGAACAATAATGGTGCAGTGCAACGCGATAAACTTGGCCTAATGTATCCCTTATCAAGCATTTCCTTCAACTACAACTTCAACTCTACTAACTTTGGTGTGCTCATCCTGTAAGGTTCTTTTGATGCTGTGCTACTCTTGGTAACAACTCAATAGAAAAATCCACTTCCCTATGTGGAGGAAACTTTGGAATCTCTGTTGGAAACACATCCTAGAACTGATGTAGTATAGGATACCTCTTGAATATTTTTGCATCCTCAACATCCTTGCCCTTGTCACTAGAAATATGAACTACAAACACTACATACCCTTTCATACAACTTCGCTTAGCTTGCATAGCTGTGACCATCCTCATTGATGTAGGCTTCTTCTTTCCCTGCAAGATTCTCTTTTCTCCATTATCATCCAAGCACTCAATATAACATTTTCATAACAATATACTTTGGACCTGTGAAGATACAACAAAGCCATACCCAAAAGCATATTATATGATCCCAATGGTAGTACATTCAAATGTGTTGTTGTAGGCATACCATTCAACTAAAATTCACAAGCTCTTACCCAGTGATGCACTCTCTTCTTAGTACCTGTATTCAACTGCACCAACCAAGACCCTGCATACACTTCTTTTCTCAAGCCACAGTTATCAACCAGGTTAGTATTAACATAGCTATAATTAGATCCAGGATCAATCAAAAGAGAAATAAATCGACCATAAAGCTTACCTTCCATCTAAAAAATGGATGCCTGGTGATCTTCCTGCTTGTTGTCCACAACTGCATAGATCCAAGGAATACTATGAACAACATCCCCAATTGTCTACGCCTCCTGAGCACTATATATATGAGGCCTACCTCCTTGATGTTATGTGAAATCTATGACTATGGACATAATTATATTCCCTAGGCTTGGTGGACTGACCTAGAACAACAAAAAGACAAAGGGACTAATGTTTTCCTTAAAGTAAATAGATAACAAGATGAAGCCTACTTGGAATCTATCATATGCTTCGCTCCTTCCTTGGCTTGAATTCTCCAATCCTAGCTCCTATCACTATTATTAGAACCTACACAGTCAGATAACAAGTGCCAATGATCCACGAAATCTATGTAACATCATCTAATCACTTTATTCAATAGATCAACATGGTATTGAAATATATGAAACCATAACATCATATATAGGAAAATAAAGAATTCTTTGCATTAATAGGAATAGAGTGAGTTACAACCAAAAATAGGTGTTGATCCTATAAAAGAGCTCCTCCAAGTTGACTTGTCCTTTCCTTGTTACAAAGTGCACCTCTAATCACCCTAATGCATGGAAATATATCTCACATCAACATTATAAGGGTAAAATTACTCTCCAAAATCCAACCCCTTGCCTATGGATGGCAGTAAATATATAAGTGAAGGAGGTAAATCATGAATTCTTATCATTTTACCAATCTGGGCTTGAGATCCACTCTTGATGGGAGGATGAGCTTAAGGGATAAGGGATGAAAAATCCAAGGTTAGGATTCAAGAATTTTATCTGAGATAAATGGTTAGAATAGATCCTAAAAGCTTTTGGAAGAAGAGGCTTTGGGATTCTCTCTCCTTTTCCTGAATTTCCAGAATCAACGCAACCCCAACACTAAGAAACTTGTTGGTGATCAACGCAAGTGTGGAGGAGGGAAACCTAGTATTCAACACTGTCTAGTGAGACGCCAGGGATCGTTGGTCCTTAAAATGATTGAAATAAGGTGCTTTTAGGTAAAAACTTAGGGATTATAATGATTCATTCTTAGGGAATTGTGCAAGGATTATGAAAAGGAGGTAAAAGGAGGTTGATTGATCCAATTGAAGGGCTATTGATCAGATGTGACAAAATGGCCTATAAAAGATTCCCCCCTAAAGCATAAAGTCAGAAATGATAGCTGATAACTGAAGTGCTTTACCTTATGACAAGTCAGGATCAAGAACAACCAATGAGATTGTCATCTGTTACAATACATTTACATCATGACAAATTTGCTAAGGGAGGGATACCCATACTCAACACATAAGCTAACATTACATGTACAATGATCAATAAACACACCCATAGATGACTGATGGTGGACACATGACTGGATGACTATTTATATGATCATAACCATCATACATTGTGATCTTGTATTACTCTTGAAATCACAACTCGGATGGATGAAACAATATTCGGGGTCTTCTACGTCGTTCACATGACCAACCAATGTATGAGTCTAACCATGTGAATAAATGAGATGGATTTAGACATGTTAGACACCATTTGGTTAACGACCAATGATGTAAGAAATTAACAGACGTGATAGAAACCATTGATGATGTTAATGGCTCTCAAGGTAGTCTAGTACAATCCATACGATGTCAATAAATGAGTTGATGTCAAACACCACAAAATATTTCGGTCAAAGGACAATGATGTAAAGCTATCACCAAGAGGAAGGAAACATGCCATTGATATATGCAAGCACCAAGGTACCAAGGGGTGTTTCTAAGTTAACTTCCTATATAATGAGTTGATATTGATAGGAAGCAACACATCATAGGAGGGCCTTGATGTATCTCCCATCAATGACATGAAACAAGTATGATGAATTGAGATAGAATGATGTTGATATAGAACTGGTTCAGGAAAGGAAAACATGGAATGAAATCTTAAGAGTAATGTAGTAGATATTGACTTGATGACTTCTGTTGAACACAGTGGTGACATTGAATGGAGTTAGCAGCATTGACCCAAAAAAAAAAGCAGATGCTTTGAAATGATATGATAAACCAAAAGAGAAGCAAATTTCCCAATCCAACAGCCACAAAGATGAGGTGGAAGAGTGTCATGTTCAAGAGCGACTCACTTCCATTAACAGATGGAGTACCCTATTTTCCAAATTTCCAAAACCATACTGGTTAGTACCTCTTTATTTTGTAACAAGCTTGAGGAGGATAGCATATGATTAATCTATAAGTTCATACTTCAGATGAATCCCTCTGAGAATATTTAACGAACCCAAAGAAGGAGTGGTTCGGTCCCATCATGAATGATGATTCCATCACTGTTTGATGTTTTAATGAGTTTAAGGAAGGTATAACTCGACACCTTTTTCATGTTTAGAGAGCTTGAAAAAGAGGTGGAAAAGAAAACTCCAGATGTCCCTTTTCAAAAATAGTCCCTTAGGTACGAAAAGGCAGAAAATAATACCCAAGATAACCTCTTAGCCGTGTTCGACTAAGGTATTCTTTTTTCTTATGTGAAATCAAGAAATCCTTTTATGGGTTAACCAAGAACCCCTAAGCTTGATACTATTGTCTTGAAAAATATCTTCGGTAGCAGGGCTTCAAGAAAGTATCAACATATAAAAAATTGTATATCAAAGCTGATAAGGATCAAATATTGGTGGTAATTGTTTATGTTGATGACATCATATTTGGTAGGAATATTGACTCAATGATTCAAGGGTTTGTCGCAGCCATGCAACAAGAATTTGTATTTTTTGATTATAGGTTTATCAAATAAAGGATGTCATCTTTCTTTCTCAAACAAAATATCTCAAGAATATCTTAAGGAAATTTGGGATGAAAGACTGTAAATGTGTAAGTACACCCATGGTAACAGGGTGTATTCTCAACAAATCCGACGAATCCCCAATAATAAATCAATTTGAATCTCGATATATGATTGGTAGTTTACTCTATATTATAGGAACTAGACCAGATATTATGCATGCAGTTGGAATGGTGGGATGCTTTCAAGCAAGTCCAAAGGAGACTCATCTCAAAGAAGTCAAAAGAATATTCAAGTATTTGCAGGGAACTGTAGAATTTGGACTATGATATCCAAATAATACAAATTTTACGCTTCAAGCATATACTAATGTGGAATGGGATGGAAGCATTGATGATAAAAAAAGTACCACAAATGGAGTCTTCTTTTTAGGGCAGTGCTTAGTTTCATGGTTAAACAAAAAGTAGATCTCTATTTATTTATTTATTGTTGAAGAAGAATACAATGCAACTACAACATGTTTTACACATTTGCTTTAGATGATTCAAAATCTAAAATATATTCAAGTTACCTATTTACAACCCATGTCTATTTTCTGTGACCACATCAATGCCATTACCATATCTAAAAACCCAGTAATGCATTCTAACACTAAGCACATCCCCATTAAATATCGTATTCTCAGAGATAAATTCTTGGACCATAAAGTAAAATTAGAATATGCCCCTTGAAGTGAGCATATTGCAGATATATTTACTAAACCTTTTCTTCGAGAATCCTTTTAATATCTTTGACAATAATTGAGGATGATCCCTGCTTCTTCTCTTTCCTAATCCACTCCGCTAGAAATTCCATACATTGTCTCAAGGGAGCACATGGCAACAAAAAAGAAGGTAATTTCAACAAGCATATAGATCAATAAAAAATGATAAGGTATAATGAACTTAGGGGAAGATAATTATATGATGATCTTACATACTTGTATTTGATTTCACTTATTCTAGTATGTAGAAACTTCATATCTCTTTGAAATTATACTTGGATAATCTTTGGTTTGGAAGTTCTTATATATATATATATATGTCATGTAAAGAACATGTGTGTGCAATATTGTAGCCCTATATCATTGTTGATATCATCATTGGGTCTTGAACATGAGTCATACTTCAACCATGTGTGGGCTTATATTTGATGTCGGAATCTCATTTGTATTGATTTATATCTCACTCATAAAGGCATGTATTTTTATTTTATCTCACTCATTTGTCTCTGTGATGCATGAAGTCCTTGGATATTTTATGACCTCTTGCATATGGAAACGAGGAAAGGCAAACATGATGTTTGCAACATATTTTAGCTTCGCTACATGTTCAGGGGCATATTGATCCACTTAGATGAAAGCATGGTGGATTGAGTATGATAGCATGGTGCTTCAAGGGGGGAACATGCATGAGTTGCACTGCCCCTTTTCCGTTGATGTCAAAGGAGGAAAGTAGTGACACAACCACTAGCCAAAAATGGAGTAGACAATCAGGTTGAGGTTGGAAGTTGAAATCAATGCCAAAGGAGGAGATTTCTGGCATTATGGAATGGTTGCATTGATGTCAAATCTTGATGATGATGTGGCTACTATTGATGGTTGTTTGCCTCTAAGGGTGCATTGCTATTACAACATGGTTGTAGGTGGAATATTGATTATCGCATGTGATGGCATGTTTGGTTACTAGACTGCAAAACTACATGAATTTGATACTCCTATAGTAGACTGACAAGGCTTATTACCAAAATAAAATGCTCTAGTAATTCCCCTATTGGTGAGAAGGTGATCTATTGGAAATTGATTCTCTTGCAATACATTGGGCTTAAACCAATGGAAATGGTCCAAATTCGTAGAGAAAATTAATCACTTGGTCCTTTGACGAATGCACTGGTCCACTTTGATGTGGACACAAATCAATTTTAATTTGGTCTTCGGTTTTTTAATGAAAAGAAATGATTGGTTCCAAAAGGTGTATGGTTAAATTAGTTTAAATATGGAATCCATGGACATAATCATGGTTACACATCATATGATTTGAATGTATAGAGGTGATCATGGCATTATAGTTTGAATCAATCCAAAGAAAAATAATTCTGTGTGTAAACCCATTGAATTTTCGCATGGTAATTATTGGGCCAACAAGATATACTTAATCCTCTAAGGCTATAAGTATAGATCATGATCGATTAGTTGAAGTGTGCCTAAATATTGATTGTTCTAGTTATTATGGCACCGATAGAAACATTTTTTTTTTCTTCCTTGAATTGTTCTGGCACACGTACTTTTTAATATGGAAACTCTATCTCATTCAATGCACAAGTAAAGGATTTCATAGTTGATAATAGGGCATGAGATGAATGATGGGATTTGAAGCTGGTCTATAAGGGTAATCATTGTTGATAGTTCTAGATCAAAGCAAAGTTGAGGAGTGATTGAATGAATCTATGCATGAGTTTATTAGACATGCATATTTCCTTGTGAGTGTCAAGACTGTGTAAGGACGATTGTTAAACTACGATGGAGGGGAAGTGAATAGAGTGATGATACCTGTAGATCCTAGAGTGTAGAAATCACAAGTTTGTATGTGGAGGATCGTGAATAATTCCTGAAGATTGAATAAGTGGTTGCATTGGTTTTGTTTAGTATGCAAGGGAGCGACTATGCAAGATCAATGAGATGTCAATATAGAGAATTTTGACAGTGATAGAGTTCATATAGCATGAAGGAGGAGTGCATATGATTAGATGCAGAGGTCTATGCATGACAGAGTATTTGAAGTTGTTCAATGAAGTGAAAGAGCATAGTGTATTATTGTGTGTTTTAACAATGGGTTGAAGTGCGATGACATATTTAGATCATGGATACCTTATTGTTAGTGTCTGTCAGTCCTGCCAGTCACCAGTGATCAAATGTGCTCTTTCAAAGTTTTTGTTAGGGTCCTAGGTCAAGTTTTTTATAGTTTCAGTAGGTCTTCAAATAAAAAACTTTGATCATTGGTTGGTGTGTCTAGGTTAATGCTACTCCCTTCAGCATTCATGGTTATCATTCTTCATCATGGTCATGTCATTTTTCAAGTGTTACAGGTCATGAACCAATCAAATAATCATATAGGTCTTGGTCTAGGTCATCACTTGTAATTGTCATCATTATGTCAGTTTTAAGCTTAAAAAAGGCCATGTTTATGGTCTTGAGTCCACACATAAGGGAGTTATAATCTTAGGAGGCATATGTAATAAAGGTAAAGGTACTACTTCAACTTATAAAATTATTACTGTAAAACACATCACTGGTTTCAAAATGAAGGATGATACCATGCCATGACATATGCAAAAAAGTGAATTTAACTCTTATAAGAGACTAGACAAGCATTTCTTTCACTCATTCCATTGGAATTCAGCACCAAGTCACTAGAAAAGGACATATTATACAAAAATCATCGAAGGACACTCTCAAAAGGTGATTGGCACCCCCTCCAAAGCTCCACGCACCCTTTTCAGCCAATCACACTACGTTTTTGACCCTTCGCTACATTTTCACTTCTAGAGGAAAAGAATACATCTCCATAGGTTTTGTTGTATTCTGTGACCAATGAAGGTTCCATCATCCTATTAAAAAGTAATTTAAAGCTCTTTCCACCTCCTATCTTCATTTATTTCATCTTTTTAGTAGGGAAACCTTCCCACAGTCCCCATGTTATGTTTTTGGTGGGTCAGCTCCATAGTTTATGTTGGAAGAAAATATACATATTTCACTACCTATTATACCCTTCTGCACACCAAGATACACTTCCCACAACCTTTCTTAGCCTTCCTCCCTCATTTTCCTAACCCTAGCTTCTATGCTGCATTTTTGGTAGTTTTAGGGTTGGGACTGTGTTTAAATTCCCTACAACAATCCCTTCACTATTTTCATCATTTTCCACCTCCCTAGAATTCCTAACACATCTCCATATCTCCCCTATTTTTCTTATCCTCATATCTCTTCCCTAACCCCTTCATTCCTTCACCTAAATATACTAATCCAAATCCCTCCTCCCTCTAAAAATTATGTTTTTCCCATCTCTTACACTAGGGTTTTGATTTGCAATTGTAAACAATGGAGGGGTGAACAAAGCCATACAACAAAGGAGGTCAGGTGTCAAGGTCTGAGCCACTTGACACCAAAGAATTGAGGTCTTCAACATTTGCCAGATAATGTTTCCAAAAAGTGGTCTACCTAGGGTTTTGTGAGCAAATTCAACAAGCAGGATACCATGCCAAGTTGACAAGCCTCTTTGCCACTAAATTGAAAAGAGGAAAAGACAAAATATTGGGATAGACTTCATCATATCAGCAGAGGTGATTGGCATAATTTTTAGGGTTTTGAGTTCATTTGCCACACATAGGGACAATCTTACTTCAAAATCAGTTTCTGAAGTAAGGAAGATGAATTTGACAAAAGTGAAAGAGGTTTTTGTCAATAATAGAACAAGGAACAAAAAATTCCTTGCATTATTACACAGGTATCATAGATTGGGATATATGCAACTTTCTTGGATACATATTTCAGAAAATAAAAAATTTCCAAGTTAATTTCTTGTTTTAGTCATGCTTTTGTGGCACAAAATTACGAGCAAATGAAAATCAATTTCCAAAAAATGTGAGAGGTTTTTATTCAAAACATACTTATCTACAAAAAACTCTCCTAGTTTTGTAAAAGGTTTCATGGTTAGAGATATATTTCTCCATATTTGAGGCCTATTTTTGCACAAAACCTGTAAATTTTACATAGTTTTTTGTCCAAAAAGGTAGCATGCCCCACACTACGTTTTTGTTGGGGGCCTCCATTTGACAAAAGGTTTACATTTTTAGATTCCTTATGATCTTCACATTAAAGTTATGTATCCGGAGATCCACTTTAGCAACTTCTTCTAGGTCAAATAGTAAAAAATGTACCAAAAAAACACCTTTCTGCCATGTTTTTCATAGGCACGCTACGTTTTTGGAGTAGCTATGGGGGAAATGGTTTTTGGAGGTCTATAAGCAGTTATTTTTAGTGCTTGAATATTCTATGGTGTAGTATATATGCATAAATTTCTCCATCATTTTTCAGATCTTCATTTGGAGCTCAGGAACCCCTCCAAAAGTCACTTACAAGTAGCATGCTACGTTTTCTCCACGCACGTTACAGTTTCAATCAATTCCCTACTTTTTTGCCTAGAACTTATTTTTCTCAGTGTGCTTAGTCTAGTTCGACTTTTGCTGATGTAATTTTTTGTTTTATGGGTTGTGATGATGCATTGAGGTGTAATTATGTTTTTCAAAGTAAAAATTAAGTAGATTCATGCCTGTATAGGTTCTTATGGTGAAATGAATAAGTTTTTCACCAAATTGGGAGTTGGTTTCTAACCTCCCTAGTGTTAGATATAGTTGGAGATATTCTTGTAAGCAGTTCCTTGCATGTTGGACTCGACCCCTGAGAGGGGTAAACCAATATTTTGATCTATATGTAACCCAATCTAAGCTAGAGAAAGCGTTAGATGCTTGAGATTCTTTTGGAGCCTTTGTACTTGATCACTTTGAAGTAATACAAGCCAATTGCAACTATTATTTAGGAACTCAGGTGGTATGATCTTTTGGTAGTTTTTTTCTTCTTTGATTCACTTTTATGAATGTTTAATGTATCTTATATCCATGTCTATGCTTTCAAAGATCTTCTTATGATTTTGACAAACACAATTCTTAAAGTTTAAGCCTTGTTTTGATAGGAATTTCATATTTATATTATTTATCTTCGGATGAATGAACTCATGCTTTCCATGCTCATTTTGAACCTATGTTTTTCAACCCTATATTACACCGACAAAGCCTCGAAGTTCCATTAAGAGATACATACCTTGCTGCTTTATATTTTTGCAACTGAGTTTTTCCTAAACCATAGCCTTGGTTCCTTGACTCATGCTTCATGCTTCATCTAGCAAAACCCTAAATTTCAAAACCCTAGAGTTGAACATACCTAGCCTAATATATTTTTCCCGCTCCTATCATATTTGGATGTGAGCTTTATAGAGAGATCCCACTCTCATTTAGCAGGGCTAGCTCCTGAACCCTAAGTGGTTTGAGGTTACCTCCGTCGATCTCCTTTCTCAGCCTTGGGATATTGTGGAGGATAACATTTTGGCGCCATTTCTGGGGAACGTAAGCTCATATTTTCCATGGGAAAGAATGACAAGGATCAGATTTGATTATTGATGGTGGACAATGGTCAGACACAGGAAGGCTGAAATCATTCACCTGGTGACTCCAAATCAGTTTAAAATTTAATTCAAAGACTCCACTAGAGGATGAACCTTACCAATAGAAAAATTAAAGGACAATGTGGGAGGATTAGCTATTCAAGTTGGACTTTCATCCAAGACTTCATGTTCTTTATTGTAAATTATTTTTTCTCTTTTCCTGAGAATGTCAAGAAGGTTTTCTAGAGTATATTGTATTTGATAAAACATCCTAGACCCGCATATAATTATTTTCCTTTGAATATCGTGAATAAAAATTTTGATTTGGATCAAGACTCTTCTTCTAAAACTTATGTCGATCATCTTCAACATAATGATCCTCTAGAGATCAAGACTAATCCTACAACTTTTGTACATAATCCTACACCTTGTAAAATTCCATATAGATACAAGCCACTCATCTTACCTCCTACACTCCATGATTTCCCTAAAAATTATTACAAATATCTTCCTAGATTTGATGGAGAATATGGTAACATCACTTGCTAAAAAATCATTCAGAATTTTGAAAAATTTCCCGACCTTTTTGAGGTTGAAGAAGATGATGTCAGTATTAAGATTTTTGCTTTATCTTTGCAAGGCGAAGCCAATAAATGGTTCAAGAACTTACCAACTGCAAGCATTCTTGATTTCTATCAGTTTGTGAAAGTATTCCTTATTAAAGGGGTGATCAAGAGTAATCCTTTTTTTTATTTTAGAAGAATACAATCATTTGAAAAGACAACCAGGAAAAACAATGCAACATTTTTCAGTGAGGTTCAATCAATTATACCATTCAATGCCTACTAACATAAAACCACCTCTTGGTTTAGCTCTCTTACACTACCTGGATGTCTTTGATCTGGAAATGGAGTTTCAATTGAGAGAAAGGGACCCTACCACACTTGAAGGAATGTAGGACAATGCACTAGATATAGAAGCTAATTTGTTGGTCAAAATGTCAAAGTTGAAAGAAGCTACAGAGAGGGAGAACATAGAGAAGGAACACCTGACATCTTCAAAAGTGAAGCTCAACATTTTGACAAGTACAATGGAAGAAATGATGCAAATATCTTGATGAGAGATGAATTTGTTGTTCAGAAACACCATGTCCCACTTATTACAAAAGAAGAAGAGGTTGCTGACCCTAACCATTTTGCTGGTAATTCCAGTTACCATAGATAAGAAAATGATTATTTTTTGTATTAATTTATGGACAGTCATGAAAATGGATTTGTAGATCAACTCATGGAGAAGAAATCTATTTATCTAATGTGTATGTTTGATGTCATTCCTTATAATGATGGGTTACTCATGTATGATAAGTATGATGATAATTATGTTGTTGAAATAGAGGCTGACTCTTCAAGGCAATCAATGACAAGTTTTTGGGAGGAAGCAGTTCAGTTACAACAACTCAAATATAACATTCAACCTATACATATTAGCTATGACAACAATGAAGAAAGTGTAGAAAATTTCATAGCATGTGAAAGGTATTTGCCTTTATGTTTTACTTCATTTCAATTACTAAGGAACAAATTTCCTAAGATTAGAAATTAGTAGTTTTTTAGTTTTGATGTTGAGCATGAAGAAGACAACAAACTTTTTGATCAAGACTCTTTACCCTTATGTTTCTCCTCATTTGAAAAAACAAGAGAAAACTATAAGCAAGTAGATAAGGGAGTTATTAACAACATAAATGGGCAGGCTTCTCATGAATTGGTTGAGGAGGTCATTTGTGAAATGGAAGCTTCTTTCGATCCATAATCCCAACCACTAATTTACATTGAGTTTCAAATCACATATGAAATTTTAGAATTTGAAACATATTGTGAATTAATGCAGGATAATTCTGTACCATTTAGTTTCAATTCATTTCAGTTTTTGAAGAAAATATTTGATAATATCTCTGAAGCAAAGAATGAAGAGCTTATAGAAAATCATATAGTCTCATTGGAACCAATGTATGACAAGTTACAACAGTCTCTCAAGTTCTCCATGATCCAATAGCTGATGTTTTGGATGATATCTATGATCAAAGTCCTTCTCCATTAGCTAACTATGACCTTAAAAACAGAGATGAAAAAAGCTTGATCAGATAACTAGCTTCATTATCTTGTTCAACATGAATCTCATTACAAAATTCATCCAAAAATTTGGAGTCTACATCTATTTCACTTGAGAATGACAAACTTCATTTTATAAAACAACAAATGTCTAAAAAGGAATAAGATTCTTGTCTTGTTGTTGATCATCAAGAAAAGGTAGTCATTCGTGAGTTCCAGGATCCTTTTGTCGAGTTGTTGCAGTCATCAAGGGAGATAAATTTTATTGTATTTATGGATCATGTACACATGTTCAGTGGACACTTGGAGTGGCCTATCTTTTGATTTTCTTCCTGCTCAACAAAAGTGTGATCGAGATTCAAGTAAGTAGCCATTTGCTGGATTGGTTACATGGGAGGGACGGTTTCACATGATTGTATAAATATCTTCAGCAGGTGGGCAGTTATCATCAGGATTTGAAGCCTAAGATGAAGGTCCTAAGATCTCGATGATTTTCTGCCATAAGTAAGTTCAGTCAGTAGTCAGTTTAGAGTTAAGTCAGTTCAGTTTGTCGGCCAATTTTCACGTTTGAGTTTGGTCTTTTTGTTTTTGACTCCATGCCCAATCGATAAGGCTACTTGGTATACGATGCTCTTGACACCTCCTAAAGGAGCTTCCATCCCCAGCTAGAGCCAATGTTAGTTTCTGTCATTGCTACCAGTCACTAGTCATCAAATGTGCTCTTTCAAAGTTTTTGTTAGGGTCCTCGGTCAAATTTTTTATGGTTTAGTAGGTCTTCAAATAAAAAACTTTGATCATTGGTTAGTGTGTCTAGGTCAGTGCTACTCCCTTCAGAATCCATGGCTATCATTATTCATCATGTTCATGTTATTTTTCAAGTGTTACAGGTCATGGATCAGTCAAATATTCATATAGGTCTTGGTCTAGGTCATCACTTGTAATTGTCATCATTATGTCTGTTTTAAGCTTAAAAAAGGCCATGTTTATGGTCTTTAGTCCACACATAAGGGAGTTAGCATCTTAGGAGGAATATGTAATAAATTTAAAGGTACTAATTCATCTTATAAAACTATTATTGTAAAACACATCACTTTAGTTTCAAAATAAAGGATGATGTCATGCCACGACATATGGAAAAAAGTGAATTTAACTCTTATAAGAGACCATACAAGCATTTGTTTCACTCATTCCATTGGAGTTGATTACTAATTCACTAGAAAATGCCATCTTAGTACAAAAAGCATTGAAGGACACTCTCAAAAGGTGATTGGCACCTCCTTCGAAGCTCCATGTTGTGTTTTTCAACCAATCACATTGCGTTTTTTACCCTTCGCTACGTTTTCACTTCTAGAGGCAAAGAATACATCTCCTGAGTTTTTCTATGGCCAATGAATGTTCCATCAGCCTATTAAAAATTAATTTAAATCTCTTTCCACCTCCTATCAACATTTATTTCATCTTTTCAGTGGAGAAACCCTCCTACAGTCCCCATGCTACGTTTTTGGAGGGTGAGCTCCATAGTTTGGGTTGCAAGAAAATATACCTAGTTCACTACCTATTATACCCTTCTCCACAACCAAATACACTTCCCACAACCTTTCTTACCCTTCCTCCCTCATTTTCCTAACCCCTAGACCTAACCCTAGCTTCTATGTTGCGTTTTTGGTAGTTTTAGGGTGAAGATTGTGTTTAAATTCCCTATAGCAATCCCTTCACTATTTTCAACATTTTACACCTCCCTAAACTTCCTAACACATCTCTCTAACTCACCAATTTTGTTACCCACATATCTCTTCCCTAACCCATTTATTCCCTCACCTAAATATACTAATCTGAATCCCCTCCTCCCTCTAAAAACTCTGTTTTTCCCATCTCTTACATTAGGGTTTTGCTTTGCAATTGTAAAAAATGGAGGGAGGAAAGAATCCATACAAAAAAGGAGGTTAGGTGTCAAGGTCTGAGCCACTTGACACCAAAGAATTGAGGTCTTCAACATTTTCCAGACAATGTTTCCAAAAAGTGGGTTGCCAAGGGTTTTGTGAGAAAATTCAGCAAGTGGGATACCATGCCAAGTTGACAAGCCTATTTTCCACTAATTTGAAAAGAGGAAAAGCCAAAATATAAAGGGATAGATGTCATCATATTAGCAGAGGTGATTGGCATAATTTTTAGGGTTTTAAAGTTTTTCTACACATAGGGACAATTTAACTTCAAAATCAGTTTCTGAAGTAAGGAAGATGAATTTGACTAAAGTGAAAGATGTTTTTGTCAATAATAGAACAAGGGGAAACAAATTCCTTAAGTTTTTACATAGGTATCATAGATTGGGAGATGTGCAACTTTCTTGGAGACATATTTCAGAAAATCAAAAATTTCCAAGTTAATTTCCTGTTTTAGCCATGTTTTTGTGGCATGGATTACGAGCAAATGAAAGTAAATTTCCACAACCTGAGAGAGTTTCTTCTTCAAAACATAATTATCTAGAAACAACTTTCCCCATTTTGTAAAACTTTTCATGGTTCGAGAGATATTGCTTCATCTTTGAAGCCTATTTTTGTAGAAAACCCAAAAATTTTACACAGCTTTTTGTCCAAAAAGGTAGTGTGCCCCATGCTATGTTTTTGTTGGGGGCCTCCATTTGACAAAAGGTTTACATTTTTGGATTCGTTATAAGCTACACATTAAATTTATGTAACTAGAGGTCCATGTTAGCATATTTTTCTAGGTCAAAAAGTTAATAAAGTACATAACAAATACCTTTCTGCCATGTTTTTCAGAGGCACGCTACATTTTTGGAGTAGCTGTGGGAGAAATGATTTTTAGAGGTCTATAAGCAGTATTTTTCAGTGCATGAAGATTCTATGGTGTAGCAGACAGACATATATTTCTTCATCATTATATCTTGATTTGTAGCTTAGGAACCAATCCAAAAGTCACTTACAAGAAGCTGCTATGCTTTCTCCAGGCACACCATGTTTCAGGCAATTCGCTATGTTTTTTTCCTAGAACTCATTTTTCTCTGTTTGCTCAGTCCAGTTCGACTTTTTCTGATGTAATTTTTCATTTAAGGGATCGTGATGATGCATTGAGGTGTAATTTTGTTTGTCAAAGTAAAAATTAAGTAGATTCATGCTTGTATAGGTTCTTATGGTCAAATGAATCAATTTTGTACCAAATTGGGAGTTGGTTTCTAACCTCCCTAGTCTTAGGTAAGGTTGGAGATATTCTTGTAAGAAGTTCCTTGAATGTTGGATTTGACCCATGAGAGGGGGAAACCAATATTTTGATCTATATGTAACCCAATCTAAGTTAGAGAAAGGGTTGGATGCTTGAGAGTCTTTTGGAGCCTTTGAACTTGATCACTTTGCAGAAATACAAACTAGTTGCAACTATTATTCAAGAATTCATGTGGTATATCCTTGTGGAAGTATTTTTCTTCTATGATTCACTTTGATGAATATTTAATGTACCTTCTTTAAATGATATTCCTATGAGATTCATGAACAATTTTTTTAAAGTTTAAGCTCTGTTTTGATAGGAATTTCATCTTTATGTTATCTATCTTATGATGAATGAACTCATGCTTGCCATGTTCATTTTGAACCTATGTTTTTCAACCCTACACTACACCTGTTGGCATTATGGTTCTGGTATGATTTCAGATGTTGTACTTGATGGCAACACCCATGGCATGGCTCTCATTTTGATACAAATAAAGAAGTACGCAGGAGAACAGTTCAGGAGGTGCGTACCCGCAGGTATGCCATGCAGGGACCGCATCCAAATACGTGGATTACCCATCCATGAGGTGCGTACCCCAGTGCACACATTCCAAGGCAGTTAAGCGCCCACACGTGGGGTTTCTCATGGTATTTAGCCAACAGTATTGGGTTATCATGGTTTTGGTCCGTGGTATTGTTTATTTTATTATTATTATTGAGCCCCATGATCCTTGATTTGAGGAAGAGCTTGCCTATATAAAGCAAAGGAGATCATTTGGCTTGGGCATCTTTTGTGTGATTGAATATCTTAAGATCTGATTTATTGGGTTCTTGGTCTTAAAAGATTGATCTATAAAGGAGAAGTTAGAAGCGAATCTGCGAAGGGTAATCTCTTGAGCACGAGTTCAGATCTGAGCATCTGACTTTATTTCAGCCCTTGGTCGAGGTACGCAGAGGCGCCGAAGGCTCAGTGCGTGGGTACGCAGAGGCGCCGAAGGCTTACTGCGTGAGTACGTAGGAGCGCCGAAGGTTCAGTGCGTGGGTGCGCAGGGGCGGCAAAGGTTCAGTGCGTGGGTACACAGGGAGACTGTGGTTCAGGTGCGTGCTTTCTGTAGCAGCACGCGGCGCGATTATTCTCTTGGGTGCGTACGTACTGTGAAAGTACGCGGCGCGATAGTGCAATTGGGTGTGTACTATACGCAGATCAGTGAAAGGAGAAGTGCGTGGGCACGCAGTTCAGAAGAAGAAGATCTGCGGGTATACGCAGTGAGACAGAGGGTGAAGTGCGTAGCAACGCAGGCCAGTAAAAAGAAAGCTGCGTATCTGTTTTAAGATCTTCTGTTGGTTGAATTTTTCTGTTGATAAGGTGTTCTGGTTTCTGTTCTGTTGATCTGGTTATTGCAGCTGTCTGTATAATTTACATGTACTTGATGATCATTTAATGTATATGGATCCAGTTTGAAAATTTAAAAGTGGTCCTTGAAAAGAAGTAGGGGGTTGTAGCTCCCTTCCAGGAGAGACTGGAAAACGAGAGAGAGTTGTATCTCTCTGCAGGTTGCAGCCTGCGTACTGGTAATGGACTGCACCAGTACAAGACCATTGTAAAAGGAGTTTCTAATTTGAAAGAAGATAGAGACATATTGCAGCAGGTGGTTTTCACCCACATTGGGTTTCCACCTTATATCTGGTGTTCTTTGATTTGACTGACTGCTTTTCTGATTCATGCTCATATTTATGGTATTGGTATGCAAAAATAATTCAAAGTATAAATAAGAAAGATTTGGTAAAAGAATTAGATAATACTGATTCACCCCCCCTCTCAGTATTATTGTCAACAATTGGTATCAGAGCAGGTCCTTCAGAGAAGCTTTATCGCTTGAAGGTAGATCGTTCATCATGAGCAACTACGAGAGAGACGCATCAATCAGGCCACCGGTCTTTGATGGGACAAACTTCAATTATTGGAAGGTAAGGGTTACTGCCTATCTTCAATCTCTTGGTACAAAAGTTTGGAACATTGTAGAGACAGGCTATGCTTTTCCTTCAACTACTCCTACAGATGCAGACGATAAAAAGAAGTATGAAACAAATGCAAAAGTAGTCAGTACCCTATTAGGATGTATATCTCAATCGGAATTCATGAAGGTAATGCACTATA
>APFE030209111.1:70530-101560 GCA_000404065.3 Pinus taeda
GAGAACAGTTCAGGAGGTGCGTACCCGCAGGTATGCCATGCAGGGACCGCGTCCAAATACGTGGATTACCCATCCATGAGGTGCGTACCCCAGTGCACACATTCCAAGGCAGTTAAGCGCCCACAAGTGGGGTTTCTCATGGTATTTAGCCAACAGTATTGGGTTATCATGGTTTTGGTCCGTGGTATTGATTATTTTATTATTATTATTGAGCCCCATGATCCTTGATTTGAGGAAGAGCTTGCCTATATAAAGCAAAGGAGATCATTTGGCTTGTGTATCTTTTGTGTGATTGAATATCTTAAGATCTAATTTATTGGGTTCTTGGTCTTAAAAGATTGATCTATAAAGGAGAAGTTAGAAGCGAATCTGCGAAGGGTAATCTCTTGAGCGCGAGTTCAGATCTGAGCATCTGACTTTATTTCAGCCCTTGGTCGAGGTACGCAGAGGCGCCGAAGGCTCAATGCGTGGGTACGCAGAGGCGCCGAAGGCTTACTGCGTGAGTACGTAGGAGCGCCGAAGGTTCAGTGCGTGGGTGCGCAGGGGCGGCAAAGGTTCAGTGCGTGGGTACGCAGGGAGACTGTGGTTCAGGTGCGTGCTTTCTGTAGCAGCACGCAGCGCGATTATTCTCTTGGGTGCGTACCTACTGTGAAAGTACACGGCGCGATAGTGCAATTGGGTGTGTACTATACGCAGATCAGTGAAAGGAGAAGTGCGTGGGCACGCAGTTCAAAAGAAGAAGATCTGCGGGTATACGCAGTGAGACAGAGGGTGAAGTGCGTAGCAACGCAGGCCAGTAAAAAGAAAGCTGCGTATCTGATTTAAGATCTTCTGTTGGTTGAATTTTTCTGTTGATAAGATGTTCTGGTTTCTGTTCTGTTGATCTGGTTACTACAGCTGTCTGTATAAGTTTACATGTACTTGATGTATATGGATCCAGTTTGAAAATTTATGAAAAGTGGTCCTTGAAAAGAAGTAGGGGGTTGTAGCTCCCTTCCAGGAGAGACTGGAAAACGAGAGAGAGTTGTAGCTCTCTGCAGGTTGCAGCCTGCGTACTGGTAAAGGACTGCACCAGTACAAGACCATTGTAAAAGGAGTTTCTAATTTGAAAGAAGATAGAGACATATTGCAGCAGGTGGTTTTCACCCACATTGGGTTTCCACCTTATATCTGGTGTTCTTTGATTTGACTGACTGCTTTTTCTGATTCATGCTCATTATTTATGGTATTGGTATGCAAAAATAATTCAAAGTATAAATAAGAAAGATTTGGTAAAAGAATTAGATAATACTGATTCACCCCCCCTCTCAGTATTATTGTCAACAACACCGACAAAGAATGGAAGCGCCATTGAGACATACCTACCTTGCTCCTTTGTATTTATGGCGCAATTGAGTTTTTCCTAAACCCTAGCCTTGTTTCTTTGACTCATGCTTCATCCAGCAAAACCGTAAATTTAAAAACCCTAGAACTGAACATACCTAGCCTAATTTTTTCTTTTCCACTCCAAGCATATTTGGCTATGAGCTTTACAGAGAGAGCCCTCTCTAGTTTAGCAGGGCTAGTTGCTGAACCCTAAGTAGTTTGAGGTTATCTCCATTTATCTCCTTTCTCAGCCTTGGGATATTGTGGAGGATAACATTTTGGCGCCATTGTTGGGGAACACAAGATCATATCTTCCCTGGGAAAGAATGACAAGGATCATATCTAATTGTTGAAGGTGGACAACGGTCAGACACAAGAAGGCTGAAATTATTCACCTGGTGACTTCAAATCAATTTCAAATTTAATTCAAAGACTCCACTGGAGGATGAACCTTACCAACATAAAATGAAAGGACAATATGGGAATATTAGGTATTCAAGTTGTAATTTCATCCAAGACTTCATTTTCTTTATTGTAAATTATTTCTTATCTTTTCCTGAGAATGTCAAGAAGGTTTTCTAGAGTATATTCTATTTGAGAAAAGAGCCCAGACCCACATTTGATTTATTTCCTTTGAATATTGTAAATACAAATTTTGATTTTGATCAAGACCCTTCTTCTAAAACTTATCTTGATCATCTTCAACTTAATGGGCCTCCAGAGATTAAGACTAATCCTACAACTTCTATACATACTCCTACACCTTGTAAAATTCTAGATAGATACAAGTCACTCATCTTACCTCATATACTCCACGATTTCCTTGAAAATTATTACAAATATCTTCTGAGGTTTGATGGAGAATATGGTAACACCACTGCTGAAACACACATTCAGAATTTTAAAATTTTTCTTGACCTTTTTTAGGTTGAAGAAGATGATGCTAATATCAATATTTTTTCTTTATTTTTGCAAGGCAAAGCCAAGAAATGGTTCAAGAACTTATCAAATGCAATCATTCTCGATTTCAAATAGTTTGTGAAAGTCTTCCTTAATAAATGGGTGATCAGGAGTAATCCTTTTCTGATTTTAAAATAATATAATCATTTGAAAAGACAACCAGGAGAAGCAATGCAACAGTTTTCACCGAGGTTCAATCAAGTATACCATTCAATGCCTAGTAATATAAAACCACCTCTTGGTTTATCTTTCTTACATTATGCGGATTCCCTTAACACAGAAATGAAGTTTCAATTGAGAGAAAGGGACCCTACCACACTCAAAGAAATGCAGGACAATTCAATAGCTATGGAAGCTAATTTGCTGGTCAAAAGGTCAAAGTTGAAAGAAGCAACATAGAGGGAGAACATAGAGAAGGAATATCTGACATCTTCATAAGTGAAGCTTGACATTTTGGTAAGTACAATGGAAGAAATGATGTGAAAGATCATCATGAGAGATGATTTTTTTTCAAAAACACCATGTCCCACTTATTGCAGAAGAAGAAGAGGTTGTTTACCCTAACCATTTTGTTGCTAATTCTAGTTACCATAGATAAGAAAATGATTATTTTTTGTATTCATTTATGGATAGTCATGAAAATGGATTTGTAGATCAACCCATGGAGAAGAAATCTGTTCATCTAATTTGTATGCTTGATGTCATTCCTTATAATGATGAGTTACTCAAGTAAGATTAGTATGATGATAATTATGTTGTTGAAGTAGAGGCTGACTCTTCAAGGAAATCATCAACAAGTTTTTGGGAGGAACAAGTTTAGTTACAACAACTCAAATATAGCACTCAACCTATACAGATTAGCTATGACAACAATGAAGAAAGTGCAGAAAATTTCAAAGTAGGTGAAAGGTCTTTGCCTTTATGTTTTACTTCATTTCAATTACTGAGAGAAAATTTTCCTATGATTCGAAATCAATAGTTTTTCAGTTTTGATGTTGAGCATGAAGAAGAAAATAAACTTTTTGATCAAGACTCTTTACCCTTATGTTTCTCCTCATTTGAAAAAATAAGAGAAAACTATAAGAAAGAAGATAAGCGAGTTATCAACAACAAAAATGGGCAACCTTCTCATGAATTGGTTGAGGAGGTCACTTGTGATATGGAAGCTTATTTCACTCCGTAATCCCAGCCATTGAGTTACATTGAGTTTCAAATCACAGATGAAAGTTTAGAATTTGAAACATATTGTGAATTGATGTAGAATAATTCTGTACCATTTAGTTTCGATACATTTCAGTTGTTCAAGAATTTTTTTGATAATATCTGTGAAGAAAAGAATGAAGATCTTGTAGAAAATTATGTAGTCTCATTGGAACCAATGTATGACAAATTGTAACAGTCCTCTCAAGTTCTCCATGATCCAGTAGCTGATGTTTTGGATGATATCTATGATCAAAGTCTTTCTCCATTAGCTAACTATGACCTTAAAAACATAGATGAAAAAAACTTGATCAGACAACCGACTTCATTGTCTTGTTCAACAGGAATCTCATTACAAAATTCATCCAAAAATTTGGAGTCTACATATATTTCGCTTGAGAGTGAAAAAATTCATTTTATAAAACAACCAATGTATAAAAAGGAAGAAGATTCTTGTATTTTTGATGATCATCAAGAAAAGGTAGTCATTCGTGAGTTTCAAGATCCTTTTGTTGCATTTATGGATCATGTACACATATTTAGTGGACACTTGGAGTGGTTTATCTTTTGTTTTTTCAGCCTGCTCAAGGAAAGTGTTAGTAGGATTCAAGTAAGTAGGCATTTGTTGGATTGGTTACATTGGAGGGATCATTTCACATGATTATATATATATCTCTATATTATAATTATATTATATCTATATATCTTATATTATAATAATATTATTATTATTATTATATATATATAGTATATTATATATATTACTAATATATATTATTAATATTTATTATATATATTATATATATTTATATTCATAGGTGGGGGTTATTATCAGGATTTGAAGCCTAAGGTGAAGGCCCCAAGATCTCGATGGTCTGTTACCATAAGTAAGTTCAATCAGTAGTCAGTTTTAGAGTTAAGTCAGTTCAATTTGTCGGTTAGTTTCTAGTTTTGAGTTTGGTCTTTTTGTTTTTGACTCCATGTCCAATGTATCATGCTACTTGGTCTACAATGTTCTTGACACCTCCTAAAGGAGCTTCCATCCCCAGCTAGAGCCAATGTTAGTTCCATCAACCTATTAACAAGTAAGTTAAAGCTCTTGCCACCTCCTATCAGCGTTTATTTCATCTTTTAAGTGGAGAAACCCTCCCACAGTCCCCACATTATGTTTTTGGTGGGTGATCTCCATAGTTTGGGTTGCAAGCAAACATACCTAGTTCACTACCTAGCATACCCTTCTCCACACCCAAATACACTTCCCACAGCCTTTCTTGCCATTCCTCCCTCATTTTCCTAAACCCTAGACCTAACCCTAGCTTCTATGCTACGTTTTTGGTAGTTTTAGGGTTAGGACTGTGTTTAAATTCCCTATATAAATCCCTTCACTATTTTCATCACTTTCCACCTCCCTAAACTTCGTAACGCATCTCCCTACCTCACCAACTTTTCTTACCCACATGTCTCTTCCCTAACCCATTCATTCCCTCACCTAAATATAATAATCCCAATCCCCTCCTCCCTCTAAAAACTCTGCTTTTCCCATCTCTTACACTAGGATTTTCTTTGCAATTATAAAAAATGGAGGGAGGAAAGAATCCATACAACAAAAGAGGTCAAGTATCAAGGTTTAAGCCACTTGACACCAAAGAATTGAGGTCTTCAGCATTTGCTAGGCAAAATTTCCAAAAAGTAGGCTACCTAGGGTTTTGTGAGCAAATTTAACAAGTGGGATACCATGCCAAGTTGACAAGCCTGTTTTCCACTAACTTGAAAAGAGGAAAATCCACAAATATCAGTGATAGAATTCATCATATCAGCAAAGGGGATTGGCATAATTTTTAGGGTTTTGAGGTTATTTGCCACAAATAGGGATGATCTTACTTCAAAATCAATTTTGAACTAAGGAAGATGAATTTGACAAAAGGGAAAGAGGTTTTTGTCAATAATAGAAGAAGGAACAAAAACCTTGTTCATTGTTTGCACAGGTATCATATATTTTGGGATATATTAAACTTTCTTGGAGACATATTGTAGAAAATCAAAATTCTCCAAGTTAGTTTCTTGTTTTAGCCATGATTTTGTGGACGAGATTATGAGGAAATGAAAATCAATTTCCAAAACATGAGAGAGGGTTGTATTGAAAAGATCCTTATATACAAAACCCTCTCCTAGTTCTGCAAAAAGGTTCATGGTTAGAGATATATTTCTCCATATGTGAGGCCTATGTTTGTAGAAAGCCCAAAAATTTTACATAATTTTTTGTCCAAAAAGGTAGCATGCCCCACGATATGTTTTTGGTGGGGGCCTACATTTGATGAAAGGTTTACATTTTTGGATTCCTTATAAGCTACACATTAAATTTATGTAACCATAGATCCATGTCAACAACTTTTTCAAGGTCAAAAAGTAAAAAAAGTACCAAAAAAATAACACCTTTTTGCCATGTTTTTTAGAGGCATGCTATGTTTTTGGAGTAGCTGTGGGAGAAATGGTTTTTTAAGGTCTAGAAGAAGTATTTTTCAGTGCTTGAAGATTATATGGTGTTGTAGACAAGTAATATTTCTCTAGCATTTTTCAGATCTTGATTTGGAGCTAGGGAACCCCTCCAAAAGTCACTTACAAGGAGCACATTATGTTTTCTCCACACACACTACATTTTCACGCATTCCGCTCAGTTCTTGGGTGGAACTCATTTTTCTTACTTTGCTTAGTCCAGTTCAACTTTTGCTGTTGTAATTGTTCATTTTAGACATTTTGATGATTTGTTGAGGTGTAATTATGTTTGTCAAAGTAAAAATTAAGTAGATTCGTTGATCCAAAATGGATCTTGGATAAACCTCTAAGTCTAAAAGAATTCATATAGAGGTAAAAAGGTGCTAAATGGGAAAATCCTTTGTAAATCTGAGTTGGATAAGAAAAGGGTCAAAGGAAGAGTTTTATATAAATATCGCATCGAAAAGGTTCAAAGGGAGGACTTAAGCAAAGGCAGAAGGACTCCTAATAGCTATCTCCGATATATCGCATCGGAGGAAGGCTTTTGTACAACATTGGAACCCTGGGTAAGCTGAAATGGGAACCCTGGGTAAGCTGAAATGCGATATGCAAATATTGCGACGAGCGATGTGAGACTGGCGATTGGCGGATCGATGGATTGGCGATCAACATAATCAAAGGGAAGTGGTATAGGCCCCGGGCTATTGCGACTGCGATATGCGATGCGCCGCGATCGGGATCGTAACAATACAAAGGGGACCCTTCCTATTTCCATTGCAATATGTGATTAAGACCTGGACCCAATAGAGTTATAGATGCGATTTCATGAATTTTGAAATCCGGATTTACGGATTTTCAGTGTATTTTCTGTGTATTGGGTTTTTTGGCCATGTGCCTGTGTGATTATGATTTGCAATGATAGGATGGACCCGAGATGGATATAGGTGCGATTGAAGGCCATTTGAGGTCTAGGCTTAAAGCCCATGATGTGTTTTTCATGCGTTTCCATTGTATTTCCGTTATTTGGCTATTTCAGGAGTGAAGGCCAGAGGAAGGAAAAACGACTGGGTTGCTCGTGCCCGCTGGTTCCTTTTCATTTTGTAAATGAATTATTGTGATGAAACAGTTAGGTTTTCCATGATGGAGGTGATTGTAACCATTGTGTTACAAATAGACAGAGAGAATAATTGAAAAGAGGTCGCTTGGAGGTTGAGTGAGAGCAGAAGCTCGTGAAAGCCTAGAAGCCACCAGAGGTTGGGGTGATAGCAAAGGGGTGATTTCCTAGAGAGTTGAGCATAACAGAGTTGCAGAGTGCAGAAGGCTAGAGAGTCATAGAGTGCCACCAGAGCTTGGGAGGACAACGAAAGAGCCACCAAAGGTTGGGAGGACAACGAAAGAGCCACCAGAGGTTGGAGGCTTGTTAAAGCCAACAGCCAGAGTCGAGAGCCAAAGCCAAGAGCCAAAGCCGAGAGCCAGAGCCAAGAGCCAGAGTTGAGAGCTAGAGCCAAGAGCCAGAGCCAAGAGCCAAAGCCAAGAGCCAGAGCCAAGATCCAGAGCTGAGAGCTAGAGCCGAGAGCTAGAGCTAAGAGCCAAAGCTGAGAGCCAGAGCTGAGAGCTAGAGCCAGAACGAGAGGCAGAAGCCCCCAGAGGTTGTAGGCAAAACATCAAAGAGATCAAATGATCAAGCAATTATTGATGTCCAAAATGTGCTGAAGATAGAAGAAGGTATTCCAGAGATAGCTAAAAGAATTATGAAGGAGTTGGTGCAAGCTAGAGCTCAAGATAGCTCAGAGCGCTGATTGAAGGAGTCTAGTCCAGAGAAGCCTAGATCTATCTGTAGAGTATGGACAGCCAGGGATAAGATGACATTATAAACCCATAGGTTCAATTGTAAACCAATGGATTTGAGTGTGGAACTATTAAAATAAATATTACCATAATCCCATAGAGCCTAGTTGAGTTGACTAGAGCTCACGGAGACGTAGCCGAAGAGGTTTGGGTGAACTCCTAATCATATTGTTGTTATGTGTGTTGGTTATTATCTGCATTATTTGTTGTTATATGTTTTTATATATCAGTTTATGGAAATTAACTTAAAGCACTTAATAGTTAAAGGCAAACACAAGCATACACCTATTTCAAGTTATTTATTCCGCAAATTGTCAATATAAGCCTAGATCTAGGGAATATATATAAGCTTTGGAGTGGGAGAAGTTCTTGTAAGTTGACAAGAAGCCTTTAGTGCCCCATTTGAGATCAGGTGGTATCAGAGCATCAGGTTGATTAACCCAGCTTCAAAGAAGGTGGTATCAGAGCTGGTTATATCAGAGTAAGTTATACCAAAGCAGGTTGTATCATGAAGCAGGTTGTATCATGATGTAAGTGGTATCAGATCAGAATGCTTGATTGACAGAGCAATCTATTTTCTTTCTTAACTTGAAAGGTGTTTAAATAGTCAAGGATTGATTTTTTGATGGTTGTAAACTGACTATTGTTTGAGTTTACAGAGGTGAAGGGAAAGCTATTGATAGCTAAGTCCAGGAGAGGACAAGAAGGAAGAAGGTCTGAAGGCATTCTTCTTATCCCAGAGGACCTCAAAGCAATCCTTGAAGCACAAGAGGGTGAGAAAAATGTATGAGGATGGAAGGAAGAGCATCATACTTAGAGTGCAGTTGAATTCCATGAAGGAAGAGAGGCAATTGCTTTTTGACAAATTGTAGGAAGTGGAGAGGCAACTTCATATTGCAAATATGAACCTGAAAAGGATGCATGAGTTGGAGACACAACTCCTTGGTGCCAAAGCAGCCTTGGTCAAGTATCAGCTTGAAGAAGAGTAAAATTTTTTTGTTTGTTTTCAAATTCTTCTAAGAATGTTTATATTGGTTCTTTTGAAAAACATACCAGAGGCATAGCTTCCAAGTTAATGTCCAAAATGGGCTATGAAGGAAAACACTTGGGCAAACATGCACAGGGTATTGTTGAGACAATAATGGTTGAGGAAAGGCCTAAGTATTTGGGTCTTGGCTATGGACAATCTTATGGAGAAAGTTCTAAAGCTACCATGAAGGCCATTGAAATAGTTCCAAGAAGGATTTTCATTTCAGGTCTTCTACCTCAAGAGTGTACAAATTGTATTCATGCAGAATGCAATAGCTTGAAACATCATTTGCAAGATGCAGGTGTTCATAAGCATGCACTTGAACCACAGAGTTGTGGAAACTCTGACAGCCTTGAAGAGATTGATTGTGTTCCAAAAGGAGATACTTCATTCAATTCACCTCCTCATGAAGGCAATAAAGGTGAAAAAGAAAGGTATAAATTTGGTTCTAAACACATTCCTTTTGATTGTCTTAAGCATGATAAATTTCCATATAAGCATGGGAAAATAATTGCTTGTTCCTTTTGTGGTTTGGATAACCATATTGTTTCTAGATGTTGGAAGAGAATGGCCACATGTAGAAAACTTTGGAAGGAAAGGAAGCAAGAATCCAAAGGTCCATTGGACAAGGCAAATCATGTTGTTGAGGATATGCACATGTGTTGCGCTTACTACCATAAGCAAGGACATATTGTTGAAAGGTGTTGGACTTTGAATCCAACAATGCTTCCACAAAAAATTGAAGGAGAAAAGAGAAAATGGTGGAAATGGAAAGGAAGATTCCATGATTGATGTGTTTCAAGATGATTCACATGTTGATGTTGATGTGCAGACAAAGGAAGGACCTTTGAGATGGATTGGTAAGAAATGGTTAGAGTTCTTATCCAACTAAAGATTGCATGTCTTTTGATTTGATGCATTTCTTTGTTATGGAGATGCAAGTTGCAAGGTTTTACCAAGAAGGTGAATGGAAAAGTTTAGTAGGAGACTCACTTTATTGTTGCAAACATTATATTCATTTGAGCTTCGAAAGTACAGTATGCTTAAGCAAACGTTGAAAGGTGAAATGCATGAATAAGCATGATATGCATGAACACAGGGATGTTGATTATTTCCTTGTATTTGAACATGTATGTGTGATTAACTTGAAGGGTTGATTACTTTTTTGTAAACATGCATGTAATGTATATTGACTTGGGAAAAGTTGATTTGGTCTCCAAGATGGAGATATGATGAAGTGTTTCATCTTTGAAAAAGAATCCTAAAGCTCTTTTTCTACATGCTTGACTTGAAGGGTTAATTGTTTTAAAGGCATGTTTTGTTGGCTTGCTATCTAGTCAATGATTTGTATGCAGATGTAAAGACATGGAGGTGTTCATAAGATGTAAAATCTATTTCTTTTGTTGAAGCAGGAGTTTAGGTCATCCAGTTGTTGTTGATAGTATTACATATAGGTACAAATGAAAATTTTGTGAAGAAGATGTAACTTCACATTGGTTTGAGCCACCTTGGATCAATGATCAAGGCAGAGAAGTTCAAACTGCCTTCTGTGGCCTTCTAAACAGGAGTTCTGTAGGAACTCAAGGAGGAAGACAATTCTTCCCAGGAGGACAAGCACATCTAGGAAGGGAGTGGTCAAAGGCTTTGATTTAGAGGCACTATTCAAGGCAAGTGTAGGGAGGCTAAAAGAAGAGGGTGAGGTACTCTCATTTACTATTCAAATCAATATATCAGTCTTTTGGAGTCCAAAAGGTTTTTAGTGGGAAGGCGTGATCCAAAATGGATCTTGGATAAACCTCTAAGTCTAAAAGACTTCATATAGAGGTAAAAAGGTGCTAAATGGGCAAATCCTTTGTAAATCTGAGTCAAATAAAGAAAAGGGTCAAAAGTGGATTTTTATATAAATATCGCATCGGAAAGTTTCAAAGGGAGGACTTAAGCAAAGGCGGAAGGAGTCCCCGATAGCGATCTCTGATATATCACATCAGAGGAAGGCCTTCGTGCGACATCAGAATCCTGGGTAAGCCGAAATGCAATATGTCGATATTGCAATGAGCGATATGCGACTTGCAATCATCACAGTTGAAGGGAAGTGGTATAGACCTTGGGCTGTTGCGATTGCAATATGCAATGCGTCGCGATAGGCGATTGGTGATTGGTGATCGGGATCACAACAATACAAAGGGGCTCCTGCCTATTGCAATTGCGATATGTGTTCGAGACCCAAACCTGATAGAGTAATAGATGCGATTTCATAAATTTTGAAATCTAGATTTACAGATTTTTGGTGTATTTTCCGTGTATTGGGTTTTTTGGCCATACGCCTGTGCGATTGTGATTTGCGATGACATGATGGACCTGAGAGCGATATAGATGCGATTGAAGGCCATTTGAAGTTTGGGCTTAAAGCCCATGATGTTTTTTTCGTGCGTTTCCTATGTATTTCCGTTATTTGGCTATTTTGGGAGTGAAGGGCAGAGGAAGGCAAAATGATCGGGTTACTCGTGCTCACCGGTTCCTTATCATTTTTTAAATGGATTCTTTTGATGAAATAGTCGGGTTTTCCATGATGGAGGTGATTGTAACCAATTTGTTACAAATACAAAAAGAGCACAATTGAAAATAGGTCAATTGGAGGTCGAGCGAGAGTAGAAGCTCGTGAAAGCTGAGAAGCCACCAGAGGTTGGGGTGATGGAAAAGGGGTGATTTCCCAAAGAGCTGAGCGCAGAAGGTCAGAGAGTCATAGATTCGCAGAGTGCCACTAGAGGTTAGGAGGACAATGAAAGAGCCACCAGAGGTTGGAGGTTTGCCAGAGCCAAGAGTTAGAGCCGAGAGCTAGAGCCAAGAGCCAGAGCCGAGAGCTAGAGCCAAGAGATAGAGCCAAGAGCCAGAGCTAAGAGCCAAAGTCAAGAGCTAGAGCTGAGAGCCAGAGCCAAGAGCTAGAGCCGAGAGCTAGAACCAAGAGTCAGAGCCGAGAGCAGAGGAAGAAGCCACTAGAGGTTGGAGTCAAAACAACAAAGAGATCAAACGTTCAAGCTATTGTTGATGTCCAAAATGTGTTGAAGATAGAAGAAGGTATTTCAGAGACAGTTAAAAGAATTATGAGGGAGTTGGTGCAAGCTAGAGCTCAAGATAGCTCAGAGCGTTAATTGAAGGAGTCTAGTCCAGAGAAGCCTAGATCTATCTACAGAGTATGGACAACTAGGGATAAGATGGTATTCTAAACCCATAGGTTCAGTTGTAAACCAATGGATTTGAGTGTGGAACTTGTAAAAGAAAGATTACCATAATCCTAGAGAGCCTAGTTGAGTTGACTAGAGCTCACGGAGACGTATCCCAAGAGGTTTGGGTGAACTCCTAATTATATTTTTGTTATGTGTGTTGGTTATTATCTGCATTATTTGCTGTTATATGTTTTTATATATCAGTTTAAGTAAATCAACTTAAATCACTTAATAGTTAAAGAGAAAGACAAGCATACACCTATTTCAAGTTATTTATTCCGCAAATTGTCAATATAAGCCTAGATCTAGGGAATATATATAAGCTTTGGAGTGGGAGAGGTTCTTGTAAGTTGACAAGAAGCCTTTAGTGCCCAATTTTAGATCATTCATGCTTATATAGATTCTTATGGTCAAATGAATAATTTTTGCACCAAAGTGGGTGTTGGTTTCTAACCTCCCTAGTCTTTGGTATGGTTGGAGATATTCTTGTAAGCAGTTCCTTGAATGTTGGATTCAACCCCTGAGAGGGGGAAACTAATATTTTGATCTATATGTAACCTAATATAAGTTAGAGAAAGGTTTGGATGCTTGAAAGTCTTTTGGAGCCTTTGCACTTGATCACTTTGCAGTAACACAAGCCAATTGCAACTATTAATTAGGAATTCATGTGGTATGATCTTGTGGTAGTGTTTTTATTCTGTGATTCACTTTATGAATGTTTTTTTGTATCTTATTTCCATGTCTATGATTTCAATGATCTTCCTATGAGTTTGATGAACAAAATTCTTAATTTTTACGCTCTGTTTTGATAGGAATTTCATCTTTATGTTATCTACCTTCTGATGAATGAACTCATGCTTGCCATACTCATTTTGAATCTATGTTTTTCAACCCTACATTACATTGACAAAGCCTCAAAGTTCCATTGAGACATACCTACCTTAATTATTTGTATTTCTGCAACTGAGTTTTTCTTAAACCCTAGCCTTGGTTCCTTGACTCATGCTTCATCCAAAAAAACCCTAAATTTAAAAACCATAGAGCTGAACATACCTAGCCTAATATCTTTTTCCCACTCCAATCATATTTGGCTGTGAGCTTTATAGAGAGAGCCCTCTCTAGTTTAGCCGGGCAAGATGTTGAACCCTAAGTGGTTTGAGGTTACCTTTGTCAATCTCCTTTCTCAGCCTTGGGATATTGTGGAGGATAACACTTATGAAGATCGATTTTTACCAATGTTCCAGTTGTAGCAGAGTTAGCGGATATACTACATGGCACACTTGTAGCTGAGTTGTAGAGACCCATTAGTTCATGGCTATAACTATTGTATGCAAAAATAAGAGATAGATCTTGTACATTGGATAGAGGTTTGATGGGTGATCAATTTGTATGATAGAGATTAGATACTTACAAAAGATTTGTTTAAATGGGAAATCCATTGAGATTATAACTATGACTATTGTAGAGATTTTGAAAGAGGATTGTTGAACTAATATTTCGGTGGTTGTAGGGGCATATTCATATATATGGTTGTAGCATTGATATTAGTACTTTGATATTTTGTTGTTGTAGTTCATAAGGCTTGTTTTGACTGATATGTTGTAGTGTTAGCATGTTGATGTATTTTTTCCAGGGAGCTATCAATGACATATTAGATATGGCTATGGAATTTATTTATATATATGGTTGAAGCTTCCTTGATTTTGTTGCTATTTGTTAGTTTGGGGTTTGATGTGAAAGCATTGTTTGATCATTGTTGTTGTTAGTCTTGGGATGATGAGTGTGTCTTGAGAGAAGTTTTTCTACTGTTAGTTTGGGGTTTGAGTTGATGACTTGATTGTATTTTGGTATAATTGAGAGGATTTGACTCTATGTTCAATTGGATGAGCATACTGTTATATTTGGGGTCAGTATGAAAATGGATGAAACAAGGCCCATGATTATTTGTATTTGAGTCATGTGGATCTAGTGTGAAAAATCCTAAAATGAGGTCCACAATAATTTCAGGGTTGGAACCTTCAGTAAGTGAGTGATAGCTTCCTTTTGGTGGTGGCCGAAGAACTTGATTAAGGAGTAGTGGCTTCCTTCCAGTAGTAGCTAGAGAAATTATTAGATATGGTGGCCTCTAGTAGGTAGGAGCTTGCACAATGTTAGAAGATTGCACTAGTGTAAGATGTTTTAAAAGATTTTCGTGACAATCATAAGAAGGAGACAAAGATAATGATAATGTTGGTTTTTACCAGTTGGGCTTTCCACCTAATATCTGGTTTCCATGATGATGTTCTTATGTGCTTGATGATTTTTACTATTCATGGCTCATGATTGATAATGTTCATATGTTCATGATGTTTATGTGTGTTCTTATGATTAATCATTGGTTCTTTGATGTTTGTAAGGAAAAAATAAAATTATGATAAAAGTTGATACATCAAGAAATCTGATTAACCCCCCCTCTCAGTATTTCTAACAAGATCATGATTATTTTCTTTTTCATATTTCTATAACAGATGCTTCAACTGTTTATTCTTTCTTTTGAGTTTTTCTATTTCTTTTAATGCACTAATAAGTTTTCTCTCAAGATCTACCCCTCCATAAACATCTTCCTCTCAAGCTAATTTCTCTTAGTCATTGTATTAAGTCTCCAAGGCCATGATTATGAATTCTTATTTATCTTACACAAATGATTATTCATCATTCTCTTCTAATGATATATTATCCTCTTTGGAATAAAAGAGTTTCTTCCTAAAATATCTTTCCCTTTTATGTTTATGAGATTTAATTCTATCTTTATATTCTTCATCATCATCACTATATTCCAATTTTTGATATGGATATCTAGAAGAATAATGAACAACACTGTCACAATTAAAACATTTGAATAATACCTTACCTTTATATCTTCCAAATCCTCTTTTCATCTTTCTCACAAATTGGGCTCCTTGTTCATTTAATTCAAAGTTAGAGTGATCATGGTCCTTGTGTCATTTTCTTTTCTTTGATGCTTTCAAGGTTGTTTCCTTTAATCTTGAATTCTATTTTCTTGTTCTCATCTCATATGCAATGAAGATTCCATGTAGTTCATCCATCTGCATATATTTTATATTCTTCATTTCTTTAATGGATGAAACCTTTGCGTTAAATATCAATGGAAGAGATCTCAACAATTTATAAACTATTATTGATTAATCAATATTTTCACCAAATCTTCTAATAGTATTTTTATTGTTGTGACAAACACCCTCCAAAGTTTTGCCAATACTTGAATTTTTGAGGCTACTATGGATCTTGCGATAGGTTGTTCCATAGTATTCTTGGTCGGTCAATGCTTTGTTAAGTCTTTGAGCTTGTTTTTGGATCGTAAGTGTCAAAGTCACCTAATCACACATGCTTAGTCCGTAACACATTCATGAAATATTTCCTTCACGCAAGCTTGAAAAGGTATTGAATAGTCCACTAAGATAGTGCATCTGCAATGTTCAATGCATGTTGGCAGTCAGTGTGCATATCATTGACATTTTTTCACTTTGTTTGTGATCATACTTCTTTTTCAGTGAGTTTCTTCAACTGTTGCCTTTTGCTCTCCCAAAAGGCATAGAGCAGACCAACAACCTTGCTCTAGAAAATTACGCAAATTTGACCAACCAGCCAAGGCCAGTCAGCCCAAAAACAATGCAAAAGCTTTTCCCTTAGTGACTGTTTGTTGCATGTGCCGGTAGGTTGCCCAATTCTCTCCAGAACTATGCAATTCTTCCTTGCATGATGGGTAGCTTTTCCTCAAAAAAGAAAAAAAAAAAGCAAAAAATAATCCCTAGATTTTAGGGATCTATTTCTAACAGTGGGAGTTACATATAAAGTTGATTTTAGAAACTCCCCGCCAAGTGTCGCCTTTTCCTAGATTTGTGACAAGCACGTCACAAACCCTAAGTTTGTCGAATCTATTTAAATTATGCCTCAAAGCTCATTCTTCACATTCAATATTGGATCTCTAGCATTCCCGAGGCATCTTGGAACCTTCAGCATAGTCAACACAAATTTTCCAAGTGTTGCTTTTCATGTCTTTTTCCACTTTTCTGCCAATTTTTATTTTTCGTCTTATATGAGTGTTGTTTTCCATGTTTTATTAAATGACCACTAGATTTTTAATGTGTTTTACCTTGCAGAATTGTTGTTTCTAGTTTTTCATTACCCTTCCTTAGTGCCACATGCATAACACTATTTCTGCACTAATAGTCGCCATTGCAATGACTCACTTCATCAGCTTCATGGTTTTTCCATTTGACTATTTTTTGCACTTTCTTGAATTGCATGCAAGTTTATTCACTCAGATCTACACCAACTTTGCACACACATTCAATCTTGCACATTTTTAGGTTGCCATTGGACAAATCGGGTTGTCTTAGCCTAGATCTTGTTTCTCCCAGCATGCTCTACGCATTCCTAGAAGTCAAGGCTCTTCCTTGCCTCCGAGAATTGTGAAGAGGCTACCCACACTATCTCCCAGCTATGCTCTGTGCAATCCTGGGAGGTAGTGCCCTAGTCCTGCCCACTGGAACTGCATAATGCACAGATTCAACTAGCAACCCAACTTGACTGATCTACACATTGCACAGTTTCAGTCATCAGTGAGCCTCACTGGATTGCGAATTGCGTAGTTCCAGTTAGTAGTGAGCCTTATTGGCAGCTGTGACTGTGCAATGCACAATTCCAGCTAACAGTGTCCTAGCCTCTCGGATTCAATGCTACACAATCTTGCCCAAAAGTCAACAATTTGTTGCCTAATTGATTCTTGAGTTGCTTTATGTTTTTAGCTGACATTTCCTCGCTGTGAGTGTCTTCTCTGTCTCCAAGTACCACAAGTTTTTGAGCAGCTTCTCAGCGGTATAGGTATCATGGCCTCCAAGAGAGCTAGATCAAAAGACACAGTTGAAAGCAATATTGGAGATGTGGTTGAGTAGGGGTCTATGATATTTCCTATGTACATAGATACACACTTGTTAATTGAGAAAGACATCAAGATCACATGTTAAGACATCAACACTATATTCATACGTAGCTTTGAAGAGAATCTGGAGGACTGACAGGTCTATGTTAATATTCATAAGTCAAGATTATGCAAGGTTGCATGCAATATCCCACCTTCCCATGCAGAGATGTGAACCACTGGATTCTCTCACACACTAACCTTGAGATGATGATACTAAGTAGAGTCAGTGGAGTAGATCTTGCTTCCTTTAGGACAAACATTATCAACAGATGTACCATTTTCCATAGTCGGTGAACAAGATGGATGCACCGTTCTACACTCCCGACAACAACAAGAATACAAGAGACATCTTGAAGTGTTGGGTAGGGGAGCCATCAATGTTCAGGATGACACCCAACCAAATGTACAAGATCAAAACACTCAGGAAGGCTTATCAATTATTGATCATCTTTGTATGCTGCTTGTATGGCCAAGGGAGTATGGATACCTTGCCACAGAGATGGGTTGTTATGTTGGATTAGATGGAAAGCGAAGGCAAACCTTTCAACTGGTTCAATATGTTGGCTCTCCAATTGAAAGTGCATGTATCCAATGCCTGCAGTCTACCCAAGGATCAACAAGAAATATTCTTCATGGCTACCTACCTGCTCAATGCAATCTGTGCCCGTCAACAGTTTCCTAACATGGGTTGGGCATGGACACCTTCAGAGAATGTTGTGAATGTATATTGCAAGTTGCTCTGAGAATTCAGCTACCAATGATTCATGGCTAGACTATCTGACCACTTCATTGCTCCTCATTACACAATTATCTTTAAAGAAGATCCACCTTGCATGTCTTGGGAAACAATGGAGGTGTTGTTGAACATTGCAGATTGGTATGCCTCACCCGATGGCACCTTCATTAGTATGTACAATGTGGAGAAGGCTCCACATGTGTTGCCGAGGTATTCCATGGACAAGTTGGTCATGCAGGAGGTTGCATACCACATCTCAACAGGGTTATTGGTTGGATTACATAGGAAGAAGAAGGCATCATGGCCTATGCTTTCTTTGTGAGTTGGGTTGTACACGATCTGAAGTTTGAAAGAAGTGGACACCGAGGTCGAGGACTTCAACAATTTTAAGTTCGACACTAAGGGCTTCAATCCGTACGATCCACATGGATTATGCAAGGACCATTGTGCAAGAGTGTACTATTCTTGGATCCACAGGGCGTGTCATTGGCTAGAGGAAGACCCATGGAGATATTGTTATAACTCCTCTAGGATCAATGAACCAGTCAGCATGGAAGTACAGTGGCTAGAAACACTCAAGGCAACAACACCACAGGGAGCAACAACAACATCAGCAACAAGCACCAAACCTATGCAAGACAAAGGCAAGAGGAAGATTGCCGAAAGCATAGAGATGGAGCAAAGCTACAAGTTCAAGGAAGACCCACATGTCAAAAGAGTAGCTTTGGAGATAGATGCAAAGAGGTGACAACATGACAGGAGAGTAGCACAAAGAAAGAGGGAGAAGCAAAGACTGGAAGAAGCAAAGAGGAAGTTTCAGGAAGTAGAGAAAAAGCTCAAAGAAGAACAAGAGTTGCACAAAAGAGAGAAGGAAGCACAACATGAATAGGAAAAGGAGGAAGTGAAAGGCACACAGACAATGTAAACCACACTGATACAGGTAGAAGACTCTGAACCAACAATAGATGAGGAACAATGTGAGGAGCTGTAGGAACAAGAACTTTCTCCACATGATGAACTGATAGCAGAACAAATGGACATGGAGATGGAGTAGCTGGAATAATATCAGGACACCAACCTCATGCCAAAAGCAACAGATGTCACCGCATAGGCTTCACCAGCTCCAACAGTAAAGCAAGTCCCAAGTGAACAAGGGGATACCATTGTCCTTGAGGATAATACAGGAACAAATGGGTACAACATAGCTTTTGATGATTCACAACACAAAGTTGTACAAACATGTAGAACACACACCCCAGATGAGCATGCATCACCTACGCACTTTGAAGAACAAGTGATTGTGTCAGATATACGAAGACATCCAGCTGCCTTGGACGATGCTACAAAGGCTTATGCCAAAGCCACAAGGTCAAGTGTGAAGTTCTTGATAGTAGAAAACTAGCGCATGGCTAAGGAGTTGCATGCAGACAGGTAGAGAGGGAACAATCAACAGGATCTGCTAGAGAAAAGATGAAGAAAGTGATACTTGCTGAAGTATCGAATCTTGAGACAATTGCGTGAAAACTGAATGACAGGTTCATCACCATGCACAAGGCAGTTGTCCATCTACATGGTCATCAACAGCACTACACCACGATAGCACGAACACTCATAGATATACATGCTACTATTGATCATGTATAGTCATGGAAAATGAGGTATAAGGGAGCCCCACTTCACTTGCACAAGAAGATGAAGCCGTAGGTAGAGTTGGACAAAGAATGCATTCGAAGTCCAATCGAGAACTATGAGGAACTCTCGCCACTCATCACCATTGTTGAGGCTTCGTACGCACAGTTGTTCAGGAGTTTGGATGCTATGGTGAGAAAGTATGGTACCTCGTCAATTGGTACGCTGACTGAGGCCAAGGAGAAAAACCAAGTTAGGCTGGAGCTCAATGTGTACTTTGATCAGTTGATTCTCATGTCCACCAGTGCGGATTTGAAATTCAGTGCAGATAATATGTAGATGTACATCACCGATCTGCTTACTCAAGACTAAACTACACATGTTATAGAATGAATTGGACAAAGTTTCCAAACTAGTATACCTGGAAGCAATGGAGGCAAGAGTTTGTTTCTAGGAAGACATCATCAAAGAGTATGCAGACACCATTACGCACTATCAAGCATGGCACTAGTTCGTCACTGAGGATCACAGAGAGGATGTTGATGAGTTGGTCTTTTTAAAACTGTCTGAGTCTTAGTGTTGTCTTATCTAGATGACTCAGGCCTATTTTTGGCACACATGGGTATATGTGGAAAATGTATTATTATTGTAAACATGATGTAAAGTAAAATTCCAAGTGTCATTAGGGGAATGAAAATAGTCATATGTAATGTAAAGAGTTATGTAATGAAGTTGAAGAGTCATGAGGGTAGTCCAAGAGTCACAAAGGGGAATGTCAAGGGTCACCCCACCCTTTGTTATAAATAGAACCTCATAACTCATACAACAGGATTTTGGGATCCATGCTTTTGATAGGCATTACTTGGAGAGTATTGTGATGAGCCTTGGCCTCTCCATAATGCAAATCAAGTACATCTCTTTGGATGAACAGTCGATGTTGACTGCAACATTACACTATGGGGCTAGTGGCTGTCATGGTTGTATGTATGGATGTAACTTTCAATTTTATATAATATAAAAGATCCAACACATCTTCATGTATATGTTTTTATTCTAGTTTGACTATTTTGGTTACTTTATAAATGTATGTTGTTTAACTTACACATTTGTGTATGAACTATTTTGTATATGATTGTATGAATCTTTTTGAAGTCGTGTTTTTGGCTTAACCCATCACTTTGGATTGTCGACTATTCTGCTTTCCAACTTGTGATGTTATTCATCTCATGTGTTCCTTTTAGGCTACATACTATTACATGCTTCTAAGGGGCACAATTCCTCTTCCCCTTCGTGTGTTAGAACCTCCCCATGCATCTCTGTTGATTCACTGCAAGGTCACACACTTGCTTCTGACAAAGTTATCTTGCTTACCTTTGCGAGCTATTGCAGTCAAGACATAGATCTACTACCCACTACTGGGACTCCTAATCCAAATGGTTTGAGGTCTAGGAGATTCCCATGAAATATTGGCAGGCCCAACACCGTAAACATTTCTGCCATTTGAAGGAGGGCCAGATGACAAACCAATTCCTCAAAATCTGTTTTGAATCTGTGCACATCTATCATGACTTATGTTATAGTTCACCCCCCAAGATTTATGTCTTATTGAAATATGTTTGAAGTCTCAAGGGAGTTATGGAGTCTCTTCTCACAATACAGATATGAAGGTGAAGGAGAAACATCTTGGCCTAGGAATAGAGTTTCTTTTGAAGCTCTCTATGATACCTTGGAAGACCTTGAGGACTATTTGGCATGATTGTTGTTCGCATTCACACTGCTTGATAAATCTATTCACTCTCTTCATCAGTTCATTGAAGAGATAGACCATGCTTTCCATCATTATGACCATAATGCACTCAAAAGAAAATGTTGCAATTATGGAAAGCACCTGATGAATCCCTTGTATAATTTTGGGATCGCTTTCGTAATCTCACCTTTCAAATCCCAGAGGATGAAATTGATTATAAATTTCTTCATGAAATATTTCAATACCTTCTTCACATATATGAAAATCCACAAGTGTTAGAATTATTCAAACCCTGTCCAACATACCTCGGTGTTAGAGATGTTAAATCCAAGGTGGACAAGCTTGCTATCACAAGTGACTGTCCGTCCTCATCTCATCAAACAACTCTAGCTCTGTAGTGCGAGGTGGGAGAAGGTGCACATATATTTGTTGAAATATCACATCCTCGCACCCCACCTTCTCTTGATTTCTACATATATTTGGCTTGTGAGGTTGTTGGTTGTCACATGGACTAGTTTCCTTAACCTCCATGTTCACGTTTTGTTGATCCTCCAAATTGTACTGTGTTGTGTTCACCCATTACAAACTCCACACTTGTTGTTCACGAGGTGAAGTTGTTGATGGAGTTAGTGTTGAGAAGCCAACTTGCACTATCATTTATCATGAGTATTTATGGGAACATGAAGAGGAACTCGCAGTGAAGGATGATCTCCTTCTCTCTGCACCTCATCCACTCTTTCATGACATCTTTGGTGATTCAGCTACTGTTAATTTTCCGTGTGATAATTCAGTCCCGGAAGCATCTACTTCCAATTATTCACAGAGCACACCATATGTTAGTCTGTCATTGCATAGCAAAGAGGACACATCTATGTTTGCAGATCCACTCAATATTTCATATGTTAGTTCTGGAAATGCAAAGGGTGAACATTATTTCTTCTCTTCAATCCCATTGTACGATTCATTAGATCATGGGGATGCTAATGAATTTTTTGAATTTTATGATCATGGTTGTCATGATTTCTTTACTCCTTCATTTGATCACGATGATGATTCAATCATTTTTGATCCTTCTAAGCCGGCAGCCTTTGATGATCTACATGTTTATGAATTCGAAACAGCTCAAGCTATCATGGCACTTTAGTCCAAGCTGATGGTTATGCTAGTCCCTCGCTATCTTGATGACGATTCCACTTCAGATAAAAAAATTGATGAAACAACCAAGGCTCCTCATAATTCTCCTGTTTACATTGAAGATCAATCTAGTTCAAATATTACACATCCTCCACCTAAATCACATGATCCCGTTGCTCATGCATTGGAGGAATCATAAACAATGAGCACTCTTGCTAAACACAAGTTGTCTTTCTTTCTCATGATTGCTTGTTTTTCATGGTTAAAAGAGTGTGCATGTTTATCGTCTACACACAATGTGATGAATAACCATGATACATCCACAAAATTCTTATCTTGCGCTTTTATTATTTTATTTTCTTTAGACATTTTTAAACTCAGAGCATGTTGGTCTTCACTGTTATATTTTTATTGTTTTCTAGTCTACACGCTTACTTTTCTCGTAAATCACACCTTCACCTACATGGATCAACCAATGCACCGATGGCTACATTCGAACTATCATTTTACATGAAGAGGCCCATGCAGTGTCTAATTTAGGAGTAGGAGTAGTGTTTGATTTCTTGTTTTACTTTGTTTGCATGCTTTCTCTGTTTATTTTTTTTGTTGCTTGTTTGCTTGCTTCACTTTCTTTCTTTGATTTCATTTACTTCTGTCCTTTTATTTCTTGTTTGTTTACTTGTTTTACACCCATAGGATTAGTTAGCATGAAATTGTGTGTGGCTCTCAAGATAGGCAAGGTAAAATACAAGAGGAACTGTACAACTGTCAACACATGGTTATCTGTTTTCCTCTCTCTTTATGAAGATCTTGTTGTCTTCATTCGATGATACCTTGATGTAAAATACGTTCTATTCAGAGTGAGTCTTGGTGAAAACACAACACTTGCACTTTTAACTAGTACTGCCTACTCTGGTTCCTTGGGTTAACCCTTGTCAGCTCAGTCAAGTAGAGTAAGGTGAAGGAGAAAACCTTAACAAGTATTGTCAGAGGTATATATAAAATAATTCTCTGAAGGGACAACCTCTTCAGCTCTCAATAAGTCGGGATCCATCTTCTGCCTCTGAAATAAATAAGTGCCTATGCATACTTCTTTGAAAAATGAAAAAATAAATCAGGTGAAAGAAGAGAAAGGATTCCTATGCAGAGAGGTGATGCAAGTAACTCCATCGGGCTACTGACCAGGCTTGCTAGTAGCAGAGTGATGCTTATGTTCCTTCGTAACTCCATCGGGGTACTGTCCATGCCTGCTGGTAGTGGAGAAACACCATAGATGAAGCTAAGACTCTGACATTTATATTACTTGTGCACCAATATACCCCTCATCCCCAATTGAAACAACTGACTTGACTTGGCTTGGTATATGTGTCGATCGATCAAGAGAACAAAAGACAATATATCTTTAACTCAAGCTTAGTGTTGAAACCATGACAACCAAATAATCGAACAATAATTCTAGAGGAGTTAGACTTGATTTTCACGAACAAGGCCCATATAGAGAGCTGGAGTTCTACTAGTGTGTCCCCAATGTTGTAGCGGCTACCAAAACCCTCCAAAACTTTGTCTTCTCTTTGTTTTGGAGCCTCCCTCCTTGAAATCATAGCACCTATCATGTACTCATCAGGTACTTGTGTTTATTTGATCTTATCTATCATTTAACAACATGCGGTCATTCACTTGTTCCATAGACTAACCACAAGCTGACCCAACACTTGGTTCACATCCAATGATTGGGATGTTGGGAAAAACTGTGCAATCCTAGAGGGTAATCTGTCTTCCCCTCAAGAATTTGTAGAGTAGCCCAGTAGCCACACTGCACTCAAAAACTACGTAGAGCAGGCCAACCAACCTTACTCTGGAAAATTGTGCAGAGAAGGCCATCCATTACTTCTCTCCAGAAATGCGCAGAGCAAGCCAACCGACAATCCTCTCCAGAAATCCGTAGATTAGGCCAGTCGACACTTCTCTCCATAAATGTGTAGAGCAGGCTAGCTCCCTTGCTCTAGAAAATTGCACAGAGCTGGCTAGACAGGCAGGGCCACTCAACCCAGAAACAAAGCGAAAGATTTTCCCTCAGTGATTGTCTGTTGCATGTGTCAGAATATTGCCCAGTTCCCTCTAGAACTATGCAATCCTTCCTTGCATGATGGGTAAATTTTCCCTAAAAAAGGAAAAAAAAAGTGAAAAAACATCCCTATATTTTAGGTATCTATTTTTAGCAGTGAGAGTTACTTGCAAAGTCGATTGTAGAAACTCCCCACCAAGTGTCATTTTTCCTAGATTTGTGGCATGTGTGTCATAAACCCTAATTTCACCAAATTTATTTAAACGACACCTCAGAGCTCATTCTTCACATTCGATCTTGGAGTTCTGGCATTCCCAAGGCATCTTGGAACCTTCAGCATAGTCATCTCAACTTTTCCAGATAAGTGTTGCTTTTCATGTCTTTTTCTGCCTTTCTGTCACTTTTTATTTTTTGGCTTGTATGAGTGTTTTTTTTCCGTGTTTTATTGAATGACCTTTGGCTCTTTAATTTGTTTTAATTTGTAGAAGTGTTGTTTCTATTTTTGCATTACCTTTCCTTAGTGTTGCATGCATAACACTGTTTCTACACTAACAGTCGTCGTTGCGGCGTATTGCTTCATGAGCTTCATAGTTTTGTCGTTTAACTAATTTCTACACTTTCTTGAATTGAATGCATGTCTACTCACTTAGATCTGCACCATATTTGTGCATACATGCAGTCCTTCATGTTTTTAGGTTGCTATTGGGCCAATCTGGGCTATCTTGGCCCAGATCTTGTTTCTCTCAGCATGCTCTGCGCATTCCTAGAAGTCAAGGCTCTGCCTTGTCTCTAGGAATTGTGAAGAGGCTACCCACACTAACTCCCAACTATGCTCTACGTAATCCTGGGAGCCAGCGCCCCAATCTTGTCTACTGGAACTGCGCAATGCACAGTTCCAACCAACAACCCAGCCTGACTGATCTGCGCATTGTAGAATTTCAGTCAACCATGAGCCTCACTAGACTGAGGCATTACACATTTCTAATCAACAATAAGCCTCACTAGAAGCTAAGATTATGCAGTGCATAGTTCTAGCTGACAGTCTCTCAGCCTCTTGGAGTCAATGTTGTGTAATCTTGCCCAACAATCACCAGTTTGTTGCTCGATTGATTCTCGAGTTGCTTTATGTTCTTACTGACATTGTCTTGCTGTGAGTGTCCTCTCTGTCTCTAGGTACCAAAGGTTTTTGACCAACTTCTCATAAGTACAATTATGATGGCCTCCAAGAGAGCTAGACTAAAATACATATTTGAAAGCAGTACTGGAGATGTGGCTAAGCAGGGGTCTATGAGCTTTCCCGTGTACACATACACACACCTGTTCATTGAGAAAGACATCAAGATCACATGGAAATACATCAACACTTTATTCACAGGCAGCTTGGAGGAGAATTTGGAGGACTGACAGGTCTATGTCAATATTCATAAGTTAGGATTATACAAGGTTGCACGCAGTTATACCACCTTCCCATGCACAGATGTGATCCACTAGATTGTCTACCACACTGATCTTGAGACGATGATATTGAGCAGTGTCAATGGAGTAGAGCTTTCTTCCTTCATGATGAAAGATTATAAGCAAATGTACCATTTTCCACAGTTGGTGAACATGATGGATGCATTGTTATATACTCCTAACAGTAGCATGAATACAAGAGACATATTGAAGCGTTGCGTAAGGGAGCCATCAAAGTTCAGGATGAAACCCAACTAGATCTATAAGATGAAGACACTCAGGAAGACTTATCAATTCTTAGTCATATTTTCATGCCTCTTGTATGGCCAAGGGAGTACAGAGACCTTCCCGCAGAGTTCGGTTGTTATGTTGGATCAACTGGCAGGCAAAGGAAAACCTTTCAACTGGTCCAAAATGTTGGCTCTGTTGCTGAAAGTGCATGTATCCAATGTCCGGAGTCCACCCCGGGATCAACAAGCAATATTATTCATGTCTGCCTACTTGGTCAATGCAATATGTGCTCGTCAACAATTTCCTCGCATGGGTTGGGCATGGACACCTTCAAAGAATGTTGTGAATGTATATTGCATGTTTCTCTCAGAATGTAGCTACCGAGGAGTCATGGCTAGACTATCCAACCACTTCATTGCCCCTCTGTACACAATTATCTTTGAACAAGATCCACCTTGCATGTCCCAAGTAGCAATGGAGGCATTGCTGAATATTACACGTTGGTACGCCTCACCCGATGACACCTGCATTAGGATGTACATCATAGAGAAGGCTTTGCATGTGTTTATGAGGTTTTCCATGGGCAACTAGTCATGTAGGAGTTTTCATACCACATCTCAACAGGGTTATTAGCTAGATTGCATAAGAAGAAGGCACCATGGCTTCCTTCTCGAACTGAGTTATAGGTGATCCAATGTTTGAAAGAAGTGGATGCCAAGGTCGAGGACTTCAAGAAGCTTATGTTCGACACCAAGAATTTCAATCCATGTGATCCACATGGCTTATGAAGGGACCACTATGCGAGAGTGTACTATTCTTGGATCCATGAGGCGTGTCATTGGCTTGAGGAAGACCCATGGAGATATTGTTATATCTCCTCTAGGCTCAATGAACCAATCAACATGGAAGTACAGTGGCTAGAAACACTCAAGGCAGCATCATGACAAGGAGCAGCAACAACAACATCAAGTAGCAAACCTGTGTAAGACAAAGGTAAAAGAAATATTGCTGAAAGCACAAGTTCTAGGAAGACACACTTGTGGAAAGAGTAGCTTTGGAGATAGATGTAAAGAGGTGACAACACAATAGGAGAGTAGCATAAAGAAAGAGGGAGAAGCAAAGACTAGAAGCTAGAAGAAGTAGAGAGGAAGTTGTAGGAAGTAGAGCAATAAATTAAAGAAAAGCAAGAGTTGCACAAAAGAGAGAAGGAAGCGCAACATGAACAATAATAGGATGAAGTGCAGGGCACATAGACAACAAAAACCACGCTGATATAGGTTGAAGACTCTGAACCAACAGTTGATGAGGAATAGGTTGAGCAGCTGCAAGAATAGGAACTTGCTTAGCCACCTTGGTCGATGATACAAAGGCTTATGCCAAAGCCACAAGCTCGAGTCTAAAGTTCTTGATAACAGAAAATGAGTGCATGGCCAAGGAGTTACAAATTGCCAGCAAGAGAGAGGAACAATCAACAGGATCCACCAAAATAGAGATGAAGAAAGTGATACTTGCCAAAGTATTGACTCTTGAGACAGTCATGTGGAAAATGTATGAAACGTTCATCACCATAGACAAGGAAATTGTCCATGTACATGGTCATCAACAACACTGATATACATGTCGTTGTTGATCATGTATAGACATGGACAATGAGGTATAAGGGAGCCCCACTTCACTTTCACAGGATGATGAAGCCACAAGTAGAGTTGGACAAAGAACGCATCCAGAGTCTGATCTAGAACTATGAGGAACTCCTGCCACTCATCACCAATGTTGAGGCTTCATACGGATGGTTGTTCAGGAGTTTGGATGCCACGGTGAGAAAGTATGGAACCCCGTCAATTGGTACGCTCACCGAGGGCAAAGAGAAAAAACAAGTCAAACTGGATCTCGATGTGTACTTTGATCAGTTGATGCTCATGAACACCAACAAATATTTGTAAGTCAACGTAGATAACATGTGGATGTACATCACTGGTTCGACCTTACTCATGACTAAGCTACACATGTTACAAGATGAGTTGGATAGAGGTTACAAATGAGTATACTCGAAAGCAATGGAGGATAGAGTTCGTTTCCAGGAAGACATCATCAAAGAGTATGCAAACACCATTGTGCACTATCAAGCATGGAATCAGTTCTTCACCGAGGATCACGCAGAGGATGTTGATGAGCTAGTCTTTCTACAGGCGTTTGAGTTTTAGTGTTGTCTTATCTAGCTGACTCAAGCATATTTTTGTCCCACATGGGTATATGTGGAAAATGTATTATTATTGTAAACATGATGTAAAGTGAAATTCCAAGTGTCATTAGTGGAATGCAAACAATCATATGTAATGTAAAGAGTTACGTAATGAAGTTGAAGAGTCATGAGTGTATTCCAAGAGTCATAAAGGGGAATGTCAAAGGTCACCCCACCCTTTGTTATAAACATAATCTCATATCTGATACAACAACATTTTGGGAGCCAAGATTTTGCTAGGCATTTCTTAGAGAGGGTTTGGAGAGCATTGTGACAATCCTTGGCTTCTCCATAGTGTAGTGCGAGTACATCTCTTTGGAGGAGCATGCGGTGTTGACCGTAACATTCCATTATTGGGGTTAGTAGCTGTCATGGTTGTATGTATGGATGAAACTTTCACTTTTATGTAATATAACAAATCCAACATGTATTATGTTTACTTTAGTAATGTATGTTGTTTAACATATGCATTTGTGTTTGAACTATTTCATATTCGATTGTATGAATCTTGTTGAAGTCATGTTTTTGGTTTAGCCCATCACTTTGGATTGTTGACTATTCTATTTTCCATCTTGTGATGTCATTAAGCTCGTGTGTTCCTTTCAAGCTACGTACTATTACATGCTTCTAAGGGGTACACTTCTTTTTCCCCTTCGTGTGTTAGAACCTACCCATGCATCTCTCTTGACTCATTGCAAGGTCACACACTTGTTTCTGACAAAGATATCTTGCTTACCTCTGCGTGTTATCACAGTCAAGTCATAACTTTACTACACATTGTTGGGACTCCTACTCCAAACGGTCTGAGGTATAGATGGGACGTCTTACTGAGGAGATCCCCATGACATGTTCACGGGCCATCACTATAAAAAACTATGAAATTGCATAATCACCTAGCTTCCCTGCCTCCCAGAACTGCATACTGGGAAAACTCAAGTCTCAAGCCTTAAGCCCGAGTCATTGAGTCCCTTAACTACATAGTTCTTCTTGTCATGCCTCGGAATAACACATTGTATAGTATCAATGCTCAAGCCTCCAAAGTGAGTCCTTGAGTCCCTTAATTGCATAATGCCTTGGCCTCCCTGCCTCCTGGAATTGTGCAGTGGGAATGTTCAATCCTCAAGCCCTAGCCTTGGACTCTTAAGCCCCTCAACTGCACAATCTCGTGAACTTGGCCATCTTGAACTATGCAATGCATAGTCTTAAGCCTTAGTCCCAGACCTTGGTCTCTGGAACTTCACAATCCCTTAGCGAGTTACTCAACCAGTCATTAATTCTAGCCCTAACATGTGATGTCATGAAACATGTTAGATTAGGGTTCTTTCGGACTAATGTCAGCTTGTCATGAATCGTTTTCAATTGCATGTACTCGATCTTATAATGACAGGATGATGAGGGAGGAAAAGGAGAAGGGGACCATGCTAGAAGACACATATGGAGCTGAAGAGATAAGATGATCATCATGCGATAAGATGAAGGAACACTAGATTACAACAAAAGATCAAAGATTAGGACCTCATGAAGATTCCTTCTAATTCACAACCCTTTGGAGGGTGGATATGAAGAAAAAGGAATATCTCTCATGAAGATGAAGCATTTCACATTTCTTATTGAAGACAAAGGAGCAAAAAGAATGGCTTGACATTGCCATTTCATTATCAAGTCCTTGTCAGCAGTGTCATGTCATGTGTCATCATGTGCCACATCATTTTGTGGAATATGTAATTCAATATTGGAGAAAAATAATGTAAAGTTGAAGTCCAAGAGTCATTCATGTAATGTGAAAAGTCATGTAGGAAGTCAAAATTTCATAGAGAAGTCGAACAATCATGAAGGTAGCCCAAAACATAGTTACCGAGCAAACGGGTACTTGAGCCCAAAAATCCCAAGAGAACATGAAAAAACAATCCAAAAATAAAAAGTGTTGATTCTGCATCACCATTTTTTTTCAGAGTAAATTTTCAATATTTTTTAAAAATAATAGTAAAAAACAATAAAATCCATTTTGTTTGGTGCAAAAAACACCTTGAAATCGAAAAGTATTGATGTCAGAATAATGTCTTTTTTTTTTAAGGGTACATTTTCAACATTTTTTAATAATGGTGTTAAAAATAAAATATCATGACTCTGAAAAACTTTAACTTTCCAACGATTTTCAAGCATGACATTAACGATAAGATATCACGTCTTTGAAAAACCTTAAAATTCCAACGATTTTTAAGAATGAAATTAAAATTAAAATATCATTTCTTTGAAAAATCTTAAAATTCCAACAATTTTTAAGCATGGTGCTATGAAAAAATATTTATAGCTATTTTCAACCAGAACATTAAAGATAAAACATCACGACTTAGAAAAAAAATTAAAATCTTGACAATTTTTCAATCATGGAATTAAAACCAAAGATTATGACTACAAAACAATCTTAAGTTTTCAAAATATTTCAAGAATGACATTATGGAAAAATTTTATGACTAAAAAAACTTTAAAAGTGAACACTTGAATGAAAGAGTTATTATACCAAGAGTAAATTTTTTTAAATACTAAATGTATAGCAATTTTAAAATCTTAGCCTAAGACCACTTGATACATTGTAAAAAAATTACAAAATCAACTATCAAATTGCACACAATGGGATAGGGTTGCTAGACAAGCATCGACATGGACCCTACAAAATTATATATATA
>APFE030209111.1:103314-116365 GCA_000404065.3 Pinus taeda
AGATCGTGCCAACACATCCTGCTTCCTCTAAACAACCTTCTAGCTTGTCGATGTAAATGCCAAATAGGGTAGGGGAGAGGGGGCAACCTTTCTTAACTCTGATATTACACTTAATATCTTTTGACCACCCCTCATTGCTCTTTAACTTGGCAGTTACATTCTCGTATAACCTTATAGCAACAACTCTCAACTCAAACGGAACATTTAGCTCTTGTAATATGTTCCAAAGGTTGTTTCTAGGAATTGTATCGAAAGCCTTTCTAAAGTTCACAAAACAACAAAAGAGATTGGATTTATCATTGTGACATTCCTCCACAATGATCCTAAGTGTAATGAGGTGGTTTGTTGTTGAGTGCTGCTTTCTAAAACCCGTTTGGCCTTTAGCCCGCTTACCTTCACTTTCAAGCCATATGCTCAACTTCCTTTCCAAAATAATACCATATAACTTGGCTAGGAGAGGGCTGATCATAATTGTTCGATAATTAGAGGGGTTATTTGTATCCCTACTTTTAAAAATAGGGATAATGAGGCTTTGAGTCCATGGTTTAAGGGACCCTTGCTTGACTGCTTGATTGAAAATCTTGTGAATGTGGGGGATGAGGACAGGACCTCCAATTTTTAAGATTTCCACCTAGTAACCCTAAATGTCCTTAGCTTTCCCATTAGCCAAGCGATTAACCCCAAAATCAATGTCTTCTAATGAGAAAACTTATTTCGTTGTGATCAGGGTTTCAAAGTTATCCATGATATTTGGAGATTCATAAATCTTTTTAAAATAGGAATTCCAGTCGTGTAAAGCAATTTTGTTATTATCTTTAGTTTTCCTAGTTAGAATTTGCCTCTGATTTTTTTTTAGGAGCTATCTTAGAGAAGTGTAAGAGATTCTCTTGTCTTTTACGAATATACTACCTTTTTTTCCTTTTAGTTAGGGCTTTGTATATTTTTATCTTGCCAATTTTAAGAGATTCATCAACAACTTCCTTAATTTCTCTCCTCGCACTTTTACAATATTTGTCATACCATGGGTTGATTTTTCTATTTCTTTTATTACTTAAAACTTCAATTGAGAACTTGTTAATATAATATGAGAGGGTTGTAGTAAAATTATGATAGAGATCTTCTATGTTGTTTATACTAGATAAAGGAAGCAAATTAATTTTTAATTCATTTAGAAAGAGATCGTTTTTATTTCTATCAAAGATTAACTTATTTTGGCTATAAGGATTATCTTCTATGGGATATCTATGCATGAAAAAATTGAGATTTATAAGTAAAGGCCTATGATCATAGTCAGGCTCGTGGTCATTTAAGATGTCAAAATTTGTTATTTCATTGTATAGATGGAGATCAGAGATAACATAGTCTACCACACTATTACCAAGCCCATGGATGCAGGTCATCTAGCTAGAATTGGGCCACTTCTTTAAAACGTTGCAAATTATGAGATATTGAGCACTACAAAGCTTGACTAGCTCTGACCCAAACAAATTCTCCCCAAGGTCTTTAGAGTTCCTTTTGTACTGACTAGCCAAAGGAATGTCTTCATCTAACCAAAGAGGATAGGGTTGGAATGATTTCTTAGAAGAATAGCTTGGTTGCTTAAAGTTCGAGCCTTAAAATCACCCATTAAAAGGATATTGCCTTCATTCCTTAGGCTATAAATATCATTCTTTAAACCATTGTAAGGACTATTTTTATCTAGATTCTTTTTCTTATAGAAGTTAAAATTGATGGGGGGGAATAACAGATTGCTATGTAGGTCTTTTTATAATAAATGTCAGTAATTTCTATCCAACCATACTGGTTGTAAGGGTCGTTTTTATAAATCCTAACATGGGGAGAGATGTTCTTCTCAATGTAACAAGATATACCCCCAATGACTCTACGGGAGGATCGCTTCTTCCAGGTATACCATAATGTAAAGCCATCTATGTTAGGGACCTTAGATTCTTCGTGCTCTTAAGTTTCAACAAGAAAAATAATATCAACATCATTCGAGATCCAACTTAGATTGGGGCCTTTGTTCCACGGAAAGCCCTGATAGTTCCAAGAAAGAATCTAAAGCATGTTGAATTGCTATTTATTATTATCTTTTTAGTTTCTATCTTGAATAATGGCTTTTCTATTTTTTATTATTGCCTTTTTCCCTCCTTCCTAGCTTCATTTACCTTTTGAACCTCTTTTCTCAATTCTACTTGATCTTCTGGAATGAGATCTTCATTTATAAATATTCCTGTTCCTTTTAGACTTGAAGTTTTACTAAGTATGTCATACTTATGGTCAGTAGAGCTCACCTTTATTCGAATCATCCTTCCTTTATTCTCAGTTAGTTTCCCCAACCTGTTGCTTCTGTGAGACACGATGTTTCAATTTTTAATCTGTTATGTCATTCTGTTTGGGCTATGGCTAAAGTATCCTCATCTACATCCTCTTTCAAACCGAATATTATAAGGTTCAAGGCCCTTTTGTTACGCTCATGGTCTAATTCTATCCATTTTTTCATTTCATCTTTAATTGGTTTGATATCTAATTTACCTCCCACCCTATTTAGGGTGAGGCGGCTATTAACCTTTTCTTCTAGCTCTTTAATCATGTCCTTCATTTTAAGACTCTCTAAAGTATCAACATCTACTTGCTGGGATATTTGGTTCATATCTTGGTTTTGTTTTCCTATAACCTGCAATCTAGTCTCTATTGCCTCCATCTTACTCTGCAATAGTTCTATTTTATTTGCTATTTGTTTTTGGATCTTGTCTTCAAGGGATGTGAATTTATTTTTCAGCATGGCTGCTAACTCTGTTTTTAGCTTGAATTCTCTTTATTCTCTACTCTTTTCTAAAGACTCTATATACTCATAGAGGCTCTGTAGAGTAACTGTGCTAGTTCTATCTTTGGTAATCTTTGGTAATTGTGGTGAATTATTCATACTTGAAAATATATGAGCAGATATGTATTAGAAAAATAAAAGGAATGTGTGCACCTGATATCAACAAGCCGGACCACAGATGCACGTGCCCCAGATTGTTTTTCTATTACCGTAGAGAGATCGTGAATTATTATGCAGAGAGATCGTAAATTATTACCGCAGAGAGATTGTAAATACATCACTCTAAATTATTACCGCAGAGAGATCATGAATTATTAATACTATGGTCTCCTATGTTATTGAGTTTGTGCTTGTACAACAGAAGCCTAGTCATAGCTAGGCTCTCGATAGGGGAGAGAGCCTAATTTAAACTATAAAAAAAAATAAAGAAAAAAAAATTATATTATTAATTTATTAAAAAAAAAATTAAAATTAAATAAAAAAATTAAAAATTAAAAAATTAAAAACAAAACTTTGGTTTTCCCCAAAACAGGTGATAAATAATAATTAATTAAAATTTAAGAAAAAAGTTAAATTTAAATTAAAAAAAAATAATAAAACCCTCCCTCCCCCACTCCCTCCTCTCCCCCTACCCCACCCACCCCTACCTCTCCCACCCCACTCCTCGCTCCCCCTTCCCCCCCCTTCCCTTCCCTTTGCACACCACAACAAACCACCGCCTACTCTCCTCCCCATCCCCTCGCTCCCCTTCCCCCTCACCCAACCCCCTTCCCCCTCCCGTCCGCCTCCTCCCCCCCACCACACCCTCCCTCCCGTCAGCCTCCCATCTCCCCTCCACCGCCGTTCCCCTCCCCCCACCCCCCCATGAAGCCCTTGGGCAAAACGCATTGGGCGCCGGGCGGATCACCGTGCACAGTGGGCGCACGGGCAAACATCGGGCGTGCGATGAGCGCGTGAGTGCGATGGGCACGTGAGTGCGATGGGCGCGTGGATAACCGATGGGCGCACGAGTGCGACGACGATACGGGCGGGCGCGCGGTGAACAGGCGGGCACGCGATGAATGAGCGACACGCCAGACGGACGTGCACGACTGCACGCGGGCGGGCGTGCGAGTAGGTGCGCACGACGAGCTGCGGGTAGGCACGCATGACGAGCTGTGGATGCGATGAGCTGTGGTTGCGACAAGCGGCACACACGACAAACGGACTGTGGTTGGAACGTATGGACAACAAGTTAAAGCAATGAACCCCACAGCACACTTATACACCAATTGGCGTGGCTTACACTATGGCAAAGCCGACAGCAATTGCGTGCGATGAAGGGGTGCGTTGGATGGAGTTTTGGGGGTCGGCCGAGCTGCCACTGCCCACACATAGCCACGTTGACATAGGTATATATATGTCACACGATTGGAGCATTTGAGAGCAAGCAAAAAGCTCGCACTTCCTCTCCTATCTACGCATAGCAAGTGGAGAAAGGCGCAGAAGTAAGTGCACATAACTCATGTGCATAAGGTGATGTGTGCGCAGAGTAACACTTGGGTTTTGGTCGATGTAAGAGGGTGTGAGTAAGGTTGAACAAGCAGATTGTGCAGGACTGTGTAGGGGTGTCTTAGTGACTCGTGTGGGCACCCGCTCTTGGTGCAAGGGTGCACATTCTCGTATGTAAAGGCAGGTTGCCTGTGATTGTAAAACTGGTTAAGTGTTGGCCTTGGGGTTGCCAGGCACACTTGTACTTTGTATTGTAAAATTCTGATTATAATATATTGTTGGGCAGACTGTTCGGGAGTTGCCCCTCCCCTTTATATCGTGCAATTGATTTCTTTTATAATTGTTGTGATAATGAATGAGTATGGGATTCATTGATATAAAGGTTTAATGCATTTTACTTGGTTGCGAAAAACAAACTAAGTATCGGTTGTGAATTAGGCGTAGTTCGCACACATAAGTATTGTTAAAAAGAAAGTGTGGGGTGGTGCCGCACCTCGCCGGCACGGTTGGAAGACCACCGTAGGCTTGGAGGCGTGACAGTTGGTATCAGAGTCTGGAAAAGCTTGTGAAGAAGAGATGACGGGTACTTGCAGATGAAGGAAGTAGTTTCACACTCAAGTGAAACAAGGACTGGTTCATTATGCAGGGGTCGGATGAAAGACTGAAGGGTAAAATGGAGGATACACCTACGAAAGGTGAGTCTAGCCATGGACCGGGTGAAGTCTTGAGGTACGAAGTGTTGGAACGAATGAGACAATGGAGTTCTAACTAGGTTGCGATGAAGGCCGAGAACATGAAGTTTTGGGAAGGTTGTTCGGAACTAAGAAGGGAACTTGAAGAGCTCAGAAGCCAATGCGGAAGTACGACAGATGTTGAACTCAAGGAACTTGATAAGGAGATCCAACGAAGTGGTCTTGGTCTTCAAGAGCTCTTTGATGAAAGAGCCCGTTTAAGGAAGGAAAGTGCCAAGTTGGAAGCCGAAATTAAGCTGATTGAGGAAGAGATAAAAGGAAAGCTTCTTGGGAAGAAGATCATTGTGATTGATCAAGAGGAGCTTGATTACATTGACAGGTTGGGGACTTACTACCGTGACAAACTAGAGGATGTGCGGGAGCTGAGTTCTATGAGAGTAGTCGATGGACACTTGGTTGGTGCACTTGAGCAGAGGTCGATGAAGGACAAGCTTGAGGGAGTTCAAGCTAGGCCAGGATCGGGTTGCCTTGATGAGCCAAACAAGGAGGTGAAGTACCTTAAGAAGGAAGTCAAGTTGGAGCATGAACCAATTGACTCTTCTGAGGCCGAATTCTTGAAGAAGGTTGCTGACATAAGACATAAGACAAAGCGGATAGAAGGAGGTAATGCCTTGAAGCTGAGTTTTGTGCAGGTGACCGTGAAGGGCAAGAGATTTGCAGCTTTGGTTGATATAGGGGCTACACATAGCTTCTTGAGTAAAAAGGCAACAAAGTCTTTTGGGAATAAAGCAGGAATGGAGAGGGAATTGAGTGCTTTCAAAGCAGTCAACTCTACCATGAAAGCTGTTATTGGTGTTATGATGGACACTCAGATGAAAGTTGGATCATGGTTTGGAAAGTTGGACTTGAGAGTTGTGGACATGGATGATCATTCTATGGTGTTGGGGTAGGACTTCATGAGGCTTGTACAAGTTGTACCGATGGTGGACCGAGACATACTCTTGATTACAGCCGAAGGAAGAACCATGATGGTACCAATGAATAGAAGGAGTTGCTTGGGGTATAGACCAAGGATGAATTCTATGACCTTGTATCCCAAAGATCCAAATGTGAAGCATGAGGATGTGGAGCAAAGAGGACTTGGGAGTATGACTCAAACAACGAAGGAAGGGAAGTTGATTGACTTCGTTGCAAGAGCTAGGAAGAATGAGGCAAGTGAGAAGGCAGTCTCACAAACCTTGAGACACTTGACAGAGACATCTTCTACTAATGATCTTCACAATGGGGTTGCAAAAGAAGGGAGTCCTAGTACTACTTCAGAGGCTGTGGTTGATGAGGATTATGAGGGTAGAGATCCTGCTAGCATAGTGGACTTTTGCAGGTATGCCATGGGCATATATGACTTTCAGTTGACAAAGGACAAGCTCAAGGAGCTTGGGTGTACATGTGAGGAGATTGAGGCTGTGCATACTTACTTGAGGACACAACATCAATCCGACACATGGGTGGATGAAAGTCAGGGAGGAAACTTCCTGACCCTCCTTTCTCTATAGACAACCTTGGAGATAGGTTGGTGTGGAGGCCTTGATAGGGAGGAACCACATCAACTCTACAAGGGGCCTTGAAAGGAGGCTTCTTTATGACAAATTGCAGACTTGGGTGCAAATGGCCAGATGTTGAGATGGGGTCTACATGAGTTGGACATCATGGAAAACTAGTGTCATGGACATCAGGTTGGAGTTATGGAGCATGGCAATTTGTGCAGGGAAACTATGTGGGAGCATGAGTAGATGTGTCATTCATGGACATTCTATGGGAGTATGCCGAAGCAAAGGATGTTGTGCAGATGCTGTTATGACTTGTATGAGCTAGTGGAGAGGTTGTACACTCTTGTGCAACTAAACCATGGCTTGATCATGTATAGATGAGATGGAGTTTCCATGGACCTGAGCATGGGAGATTCCTGATGAGTCCGAGATGTAGCAGAAGTCAAGAAAAGGCTGATAATGACATAAGGATGTGCATTCTTGTGGTTTGGGCGTATGGTTGGACTAGCTACCCAACTAGTTCGAGTCATGAGGGGTACCAATGTGCAGAGAGATGGAGCTATGGGGTCTACACTTTGAGGAAAACTACATGGAGGAACTCACGAGGAGGGAGAAAGGTGTTCTCTTGAGGCACTTGACCTGATGATGAGGTGCTCTCTTGAAACACTTGATTTGACACTTGATGGAGAAGTGTTCTCTTTGAGCACTTGGCAGTTTGATGAGATGTTGGCACATGATTGTGATGTGTTAACACTTGTTGATATATCATGGGCAGTTTTGCACATGATGGAGTTGGTGACATGTTAGGATTGACACTTTGTTGCAAGTGGACATGTAGCTTGGTGTTGGAAGGATCAGCCTTCCATGGTGGAGAGCAGCATGGAGATATTGTGGCAGGTGGTCGATGATCATGGACATCTATGACATATCTTGGTATGGACTATCTTGGTGGCAGTTAGTCACTTGGATGAGACATGATGGAGATGGAGGCCTACATATGTCGCAGGGATGTTTTCCATATGTAGAGGAGTTGATATCATGGATTTGATGCTTGGAGTTGGGATGTTGTCGAGGACGACAACGACTTCAGGTGGAGGAGGATGTAAGGACCTTGGGCGCAAACGTGTTGGCGCCGGGCGGATCACCGTGCACAGTGGGCGCACAGGAAAACATCGGCGTGCGACGGGCAGTGAGTGCGATGGGCACGCGGATAAACCGATGGCCGCACATGTGCGACAACGACACGGGCGGGCGTGCGTGAACGGGCGGGCGCGCGAGATGAACGGCGACACGCCGGGCGGACGTGCACGACCGCACGCGGGCGGGCGCGCGGGTAGGCGTGCACGACGAGCTGCGGGTAGGCACGCGCGACGAGATGCAGTTGCGACGAGCTGCACACACAATGAACGGACTGCAGTTGGAACGTATGGACAGCAAGTTAAAGCAATGAACCGGACAACACACTTATACACCAATTGGCGTGGCTTACGCTATGGCAAAGCCGACAGCAATTGCATGCGATGAAGGGGTGTGTTGGATGGAGTTTTGGGGGTCGGCCGAGCTGCCACCGCCCACACATAACCACGTTGACATAGGTATATATATGTCACACGATTGGAGCATTTGGGAGCAAGAAAAAAGCTTGCACTTCCTCTCCTATCTACGCATAGCAAGTGGAGAAAGTTGCAGAAGTAAGTGCGCATAACTCATGCGCATAAGGTGATGTGTGCGCAGAGTAACACTTGGGTTTTGGTCGATGTAAGAGGGTGTGAGTAAGGTTGAACAAGCAGATTGTGCAGGACTGTGTAGGGGTGTCTTGGTGACCCGTGTGGGCACCCGCTCTTGGTGCAAGGGTGCACATTCTCGTATGTAAAGGCAGGTTGCCTGTGATTGTAAAACTGGTTAAGTGTTGGCCTTGGGGTTGCCAGGCACACTTGAAATTCTGATTATAATATATTGTTGGGCAGACTGTTCGGGAGTTGTCCCTCCCCTTTATATCGTGCAATTGATGTTTTTTATAATTGTTGTGATAATGAATGAGTATGGGCTTCATTGATATAAAGGTTTAATGCATTTTACTTGGTTGCGAAAAACAAACTAAGTATCGGTTGTGAATTAGGCGTAGTCCGCACACTAAGTATTGTTTAAAAAGAAAGTGTGGGGTGGTGCCGCCCTCGCCGGCACGGTTGGAGACATCGTAGGCTTGGGGGCGTGACACCCCGCCTCCCTCACCCTACTCCGCTCCCCACCTAGCCCTCCCCGCCTGCCCAGGCCGGCGGGGGGGTGTGGCTGACCTGGAATCAGCTTGCACCCTCTTGGTCGTTGGCAGGGGTCCCAGGCAGGCGGGGAGGGTCGGGTGGAAAGGAGGGTGAGGGACGGGTGCCGGGAGGGAAGGGGAGGGCTGGGCGAAGGAGGGAAATGGGGCGGGAGGGAGAGGGGGCAGTGGGGGGGGCAGAGAAGAGGGGGAAGGGGATGAGGATGGTGGGGGGCAAGGTGCCGGGGGCAGGGAAAAGGAGAGGGAGGCCCGGGCAAGGAGGGAGTGAATGGGGAGGCAGGAGGGAGGCGGTGGGGGTGGGTGGAGCGAGGGGGAGGGGGAGTATTAAATATATATATAATAATTTATTTTTAATATTTTTAATCATGTTTTTTTTTTGTTTTTTTTTTTAATTGCGTTTTAAATTATTTTGACTTTGATTGTGACCTGAATTTTTTATGTTTAGTTAAATTATTAATTTAATATTTTTAATTTAATTTTTTTTTTTTTTTTTTTTATTTTTTTATAGTGGTTTTTTTGTTTAATAAGCTTTTTATTTATTTGTTTTTTAACTTAAAAAAATGTTTTTAGATACCTTGAGTCACGGCTCCTTAAATCGAGCCTGATATTAGAAGAAAGAAAGACCTACTAAATCTTGGTAACTAAAATAAATATTCTCGTATCTCCCCCACTCAAATCAAACCTAAAAAGTCCGAGCAAAAAAAAAGCTGAAATACACACAGCAACATTAAGAAAGGTTCCTTAACATCCCTTTAGACATAATTTCATTCTCTTCTGCACCACATCCATTTCCGCAGTCTCTCACCCTCACCATCATCGACGTAGAAACTTATAAATACGGTTTTTCTATTCTTCCTACTCATGTAAGGCTGCTCTTGGCATCCCATTTTTTCTTCAGAGGCGCGCGAGGAAGCTTGCAGGCCATCAGAAACGTCATTATCATCATCACGACGCAAAACACGAATTCCTTATGCAGGGAATCTGTATTTAACCACTCCGCACAGCATTAACATCACTCATTCAACACGAAAACAATTCAAAACTCGAAAGTTGGAAGTTGAAATCAATAATGTTTGAACGTACCCACTATACGTACTGCGGGCTCATCTGTTTTGCGGCCGCCATGACAAGAACTCCATGAGACGACCTCCGTGTTATCTGCTTCCATGGAGGAATACCTGAATTTCTCCTCAAGACCCATTCAGACCCCTTTTCTTTATTCCTCAAAATCCATGCGTTTAGCAAAATGCAGAGACCAGAAAAGGGCGCTTACCGTTTCCGCTTCGCTCCGCGGGTGCCGAGCCTTTCTTCGCTTTCTTCCGTTAATTCCCCGCCATTTGCAGGCGCTTCTCCCTCACAAGACGGTTGAATTTTCAGAGCTCCGTCATCGTCCTGGTCGGGCTGTTGCTGGGAACTGCAGAAGCCCGCGAGGAAAGAATCTATGTCAAGGAATTCGTTGGGCTCGATTCCGTTAGCGTCAAATGTATAATTCTCTAGACCGTCATCGCTGAACAAGATTTCGCTGAGAGCAGAGAGTTCAGAAACCAGAGATTTAATTGGCGGCTTTGAGGAAATATTTTCTGCTGCACATTTCTCGTTTTGCAGATGTTCGTTAAAATAATGAGGCGAAATGGGCAGCCCCAGGTCATCCAAACAAATCTTCGGCGACTGTGGCAAATCTTGGAGCAAGACGTCCCACTGAATCTCCTCCAAAGGACTTGAATCTGCCATTATAAAGACGAGCAAGAATCATAAAATTTGGAGCAAAGACCATAAAATTTGGTTGACACTCGCAGTATAGGAATGGATATATATATATAGTTAACAAATTCCTTTCTTGGTGATGAAGCAAAGCCTTTTCCGAGCACGTCATTGGGCGAATCAGAGCTCGTTGTTATAGCTGTCGTGCCGCGTTGTCCGTTTGCCTCCAATTATAGATCTCCCCGAAGACTGTGACAATGATAGCAATGTTATCCTGAACCTTAAGAAACCTGAGGAATCCAAGAAAAGTAAATAGAAATAAATTTAGAAGAGAACCTTATTATTATTTGGACTTATACATAGTGATTTAAAAGTTTCTAAAGGTTATGAGCTTAAATCAATTTGTATTAATATTTGGACTTACACATGAGGACTAAAAGTTTGTGGAGGTCATAAGCTTTAATTTTTATTGGTATTTGGATTTGCGCATGGTGATCTAAGAGTTTGTAAAGGCCCCCTAGATGTTTTGGAATACCCATTCTGCGGCAAACAATTTAAGCCTCAACTTTTTCCGCTTTCTATTAGGTGAGTGTTCCTCGTATCTTTTTTGTTTTTTTGGTACTCTCTTTCTCTTTTCAAAAAGTTGCTACAATCTTAATTTTTATTTGAGGGGAATAATGTTTTTTAAATGTGAAAATTTTTGAGGAAGTAAAAAAAATGCACTTAATTTATATGAGTAGATGTACAATTATATTAATAAATGTGTTTAATAATTAATTATATGCATAATAATATGAGTAAATATAATTGAAAAATGTCAATAAGTATTAATGATATAAATTTAATATTAGTAATTGGTCCAAAAAAGTGTAAGGAGAGGCGAAAAAATTGTTAAACTGTGATCATTTCAAAGACATGTACATTTGAATTCAGCATTCCAATCGAACATAACACTGCAGGATGCATGCATGTACTGAAGCTTAAACTTGACATATATAGGTCAAAATAACTCCCCCCATATACAAGCTTCAACCACATTGAATGCCTTTCTATCGGTAACCAATCAGTGTGACAAAACTTATTATCAAGAAATTTCCCAATGGCAAGTCATTAATACTAACCACCGGAAATAACACATTCGAATTCCCCTTCAAACCTTTTTCAATATTCCAGAACTGTCTCATCATTGGTAAGAATGTTTACTTCCCTATATGAATTCACGCCACTCATATAAAAAACAAACAAACAAACTAACCACTTTATCCTTTGGAAAATCAATGCATTAGGAATGGTTGGACGCTCTTGCTACTTCTGGTCTCAACATTGTGTTATGCAAATGTGTAAGGTGTTGGTAGCATTTCTCATGGTTTTGGGTCTTTTTGCCGCTAATATATGTTTATGGATCTCAAACATTTCTTTGTTCAAGCTTGGCATGGGTACTGTGGGCTTGTATGTTGGCAAATGTATTTACTGCATGTTTTGTCTTAGGTTTTGGCAAGAAACGCTTGTGGTTTGTCATTGTTTCTCCTAGCTTAGTGCTTCTCGTTCATGGGTAACTTTAGTGGAACAATTTTCTTCTCACTCATTTTAGCCAAGTTTGGGCATGCTTCTCTAGTATAATCAATGGTGTACTCCTCTTTTCATTAATGAAAATCAATAATGCCTATTTACCAAAAAAAAAGTGTTATTATACCTATCATAAGCATATTTTTCCTGTATTACTTTGTTTTTGACCAAAAATCTTTGCAACTTCTCCATAGTTTAACATTATGGATTGAATTTTATTATTTTTTATTAATGTTTAATATTATTTATCTGCAATATGATTAGTTTAGGTCTTATTTTGTAATGATTGTTATGGTAACCTTTGCACAACACAATGTCAGGTGGATATCTACCTTAGATATTTCTGCCGTAACTTTTGAATGTGGTTGCAATATTTGTGGTTGCAATATTTATACCATGATAGTTAGATAGTTTAAGATTTTCATTGTTAAGCATCATAGGAAACCACCAAAAATTAAAATCCTTGAAGTTAGATAAAATTAGGTAGATAACATATTTACCATCAATTATTACCCAATAATTTAAGAAAATATTTGCATAAAAAATAGACAGAAACAAAATGTAAATAAATGCACTTACCAAGAATTGTTACTCTACACCATTATTTATGTTTTTTTCAACACATTAATAATGAAAATATTTAGTGAAATCAAAAGCAAGCCATTTTATCTCAAAGAAAATATAAAAAAAATTCAACTACCATAAACAAAAAACAATAGCATAATAACATGTTGCATTCATGGAAAATGCCACCATTATTGCATTCATGGAAAATGCCAACCTATAATGGTGGGTCATCTTAATCTCTGGAAATCAACCCAGAGACCTACCCATGGTGGGTCATCTTAATTAGCTTTAGGTTAGGTCCATGGCATTGAGACCTACCCATCGTTACCTTTTTTAAGTCAGAAAGGCTTTGGTAACATTTATATTTTAATATTTTTATTATATT
>APFE030209111.1:119102-136642 GCA_000404065.3 Pinus taeda
ATTAGCCGTTGGAATCTCTGCTCAGTCTATTTAACATGCTATGCTAGATCTGGTTCTTCAACTTGTCCTGACGATGAACCACAATGGTTGGTTCGAAACGCGTCGACAAATGGTTTTTTATGTGATTTTGTCGAAATTATTCTCTTAACAATGTCTAGTGTTCCTGCTTGTAGGGTGAGCTCACTTTCCACGCCAATGTTGGCCATAAAATCTGCTACTTTGTTGCCTTCTCTTCTTATGTGATTGAAGGTGATGGCTCTGTTATTAAATAGTTCTTGCTCCAATGCTTCCAGTCTCGCTTCAAGCCTCCATCTCGTGGCAATTTTCTTTGCATGAGAGCCGTTTAGGAGATGCTTAGCCATGTTAATCAGGATTTGGGAGTCTCCTTCTACCTCCAGGGGGCTGAAGTTGTTATGCCGAGAAAGAATGAGACCTTGCCAGAGACCTTCCAACTCAGCTGAGTTGTTTGTGTCCCATCCGATATTTCCATAGTAAATCAGAAGAAGCTTTCCCTCATGGTTTCTGAATATTCCACCATATCCCGCTGTCCCAGGATTGCCTTTCGAAGCACCATCAAAATTGAGTTCGAAGGAGTGCTCAGGTGGGGCGGTCCAAGAGACCTTGTTGGTTCTACGACCATTATGTTGTATTTTGTTGTGGAGCTGCTTGGGAAGTTGTAAGTTCCAGTTTTCCTAGATGGTGTTGTCGTTGTCTTGAGTTGGAAGATCTTCCTTGTTCCAGGATCTAAGCTTCAAGGTTTCTTCTAGATTCCCACAGACCTTGCGCCAGATAACGTCAATCGAAGAGTACTGATCTTTGAATATCCTTTTGTTTCGTTCTTTCCATACATTCCATAGAAGCAGCCCAGGAACAATGCGCCATAAGTGATTGAGAAGTTCACATTTGTACGGATTCATTGGCCAGTGTCTTAGTGTATTTGTTATATCATTTGGATGCCTGCATCTTCTTTGACTTCTGAAACTTGCCTTCTCCCATATTTGGTTTGCTAAGGGGCAAGCGTCCAATAGGTGTTGAGTTGTTTCCTCTTGAGATTTGCAGTTAACACATATGGAGGGGCCATGATAGTTTCTCCTTCGGAGTTTCTCCCAAGTTAGAATTTTTTTGTGTCCAACCAGCCATAAAAAGAGAGAAACTTTGGGCCATGAATCAAACCCCCAGATTTTGGACCATATTGGGTCCGGAGGGGTAGGGCCTGTGCTTATGATTTTGTAGGCCTCTGAAGTGGTGCATGCCCCTTTAGGCCGATAGCCCCATCGCAGAATGTCTCTGTCCTCTGAGTATCTGATGCTTCTTTTGCATAGCTCCTTTTCCAATTCTTCTATGAATGGATATGCCTCGTTTCTGGTAAGCTGGATACCATGTTTCCACTTTCGGAATCCTTTCTCTTGTTCCTGATCCCAATACTCCCATATCTTATTCTGTTGTTGGGCCTCTTCGATGAAGTTGGGAGGAATATGTAGGAGTCCATTAAGCTTTGGCAATTGGTTCCAGGCATCCGTCCAGAATCTTGCAGTTCGACCATTTTGGACTTCCCAAAAACTGTGCTGCTGAATCAACTGGAAGTGTTGTCTGGCTGCATTCCATATCAGAGAACCATGGACACTGGGAGTGTATCTTATGAGTTCCTCCTGTGGCCTATGGTTGGCATACTTGGCAGTCCAGATGGCAGCCCAAGGTTTTTTAGGTGAAGAGAGCCATTGCCACCATATTTTGGCACTCATGATTGCATTACTGTGATTGGGGTCTCTCAGTCCAATACCTCCTTTTTCCTTGGTGGTACAAACAGTAGTCCATTTTACCAGTGCCCATTTACGATTGGTAGATGTGTTCCCCCAAAGGAAACCTCTCTGTAAGTCTCTTAGTCATTTTAGGACCCATTTGGGGGCTGCCAAGATTGAGAACAGGTAAAGCGACATTGCTTGTAGTACTTCTTTTATAAGCACCACACGACTGGCCATGTTCAGGGATCTATACGTCCAGAGATTGAGACGCGATTCAAGCTTTTCAAGGAGCCTGCGCCAGTTGGAGTGCTTAATGGCTGAAGCTATAAGGGGGGCGCCAAGGTAGTTGGAAGGAAGGGTAGCAATGGGGAACTCCAAGATTCTGGCAACAACAAGCTTGAAAACTAGCTGGGTATGAAAGAAGAAGATTTGCGATTTGGACTTGTTGATGCTTGTGCCCGAGGCCTCAGAGAAGTCATTGAGCAGGGATTTGAATTGGGAGGCTTCCTGGACATAGGGATAACTGAAGAGCATGTTGTCATCAACAAACTGCTGGTGAGTTATTGCAGGGGAGTTGTGAATGGAAAGGCCTCTAAGCTGATGAGAGAGATGGGAGTGCTTGATGAGATGACCTAGGCCTTCAGCCATCAGGATGAAGAGGAAGTGGGAGAGGGGATCGCCCTACCTGATTCCCCGAGAGGGCCTGAAGGGCTGCGACGGGTAGCCATTGACAAGAATAGAGAAAAAGGAGGACGTTAAGAGACTCATAATCCATCAGATCCACATGTGAGAAAAACCAAAAGCATTAAGCATTTTTTGTATATAGGACGAGCTGAGCTTATCAAAAGCCTTAGAGAGATCAAACTTTAGAATCATACCTAGCTGCCTAGTTTGCTTGAGAGAGTGAATGATCTCGTGCGTGAGGATTATGCCATCCAGGATCTGTCTTCCTTCAACATACCTCGACTGTTCAGGAGAGATAAGTAGAGGTAGAAGAGGTTTCAGCCTGTTGGCTATTACCTTGGAATAACCTTGTAAATGACATTGCATAGAGCAATCAGTTGAAACTTATCAGGCGCAGTGGACTCCTCATCTTTTGGGATAAGTGCTATGAAGGTGGAATTGAGAGACGATAGCAGCCAGTGAAGAGCTATTGATTCCTCCACTACCTCCCAAACTTCAATTTTGATCATGTCCCAGAAAGAATGAAAAAAAGTTGTGGTGAAGCCATCTGGTCCTGGAGCTTTGCCTTCTTTGAGTTGAGACATAGCAGTATCCACCTCCTGAGTTAGTATAGGTCTTAGAAGTAGTTCGTTGTGTTCCTTAGTCATGAGTTTTGGCACATGTTGGATGATTCTGTCTATGGGTGGTCCCCTGTCTGTGTTCGGCTCTTGGTGAACCTCCTTGAAGTGTTTTAGAAATTCCTTCTCAATTTCCTCATGCTATTCAATTTGTGCCCCATCTTTCCTTTGGAGGAAAGGAATATTGTTGTGCATTCTGCATTGCACTGTTGTTCTATGAAAGAACTTGGTATTTCGCTCTCCCTCTTTTAGCCATTTGATTCTAGATTTCTGCTTCCATAGTATCTCTTCCTGCTTCCTTCTTTCTTCCAACTATTTATGGATGCTTTGCTCTTCCGCCAGAGTCTCTTCCGTGTGACCTTCTGTGATTATTCTTTGATGAAGTTTTTCCAAGTTTCTCATTAAGTTCTGTTGCTCTTTGAAGATGTTTCTAAAGGTCTCGACATTCCAACGCTTTAAGTGATACTTGAGATTTTTTAATTTCTGTTGGAATTGAAACATTTTGGATCCTTCAGGCGGTATAAAGGCTTTCCATGTGGATTGGACGAAGTCCTTGAAATCCGAGTGGGTGAACCAGAATACTTCAAAGCGAAAAGGTCGCCCTGTGACATTGCCTGGACGTTGCCACTATAGGGCGATCAGCCAGTGATCTGATCCTGAATGGGGAAGGATTGCCGCTGTGATATCCCCTCCTATCTAGATCGAGTTGTCTGATATGAGGAATTTGTCAAGTTTAGAGGCTATTTGGTGTTTTCCCGCTCTTCTGTTACTCCAGGTATATTTTCCATTGCAAAATTACAGGTCAATGAGAGAGGCATTGTTGATGAAGTCTTTGAAGTAATTAGTTTCCTGGTCCAACCTGTTTCTTCCGCCCAGCTTTTCCTCCAGCTTGGTGATCATGTTGAAGTCTCCTCCAATGATCCATAGAGGGTGTGTTCTGTGGCTGTTCAATGCTTCTATTGTATTGAGTAGATCTGCCTTTTTTCTTGCATCCCGTGGGAAATAGACATTGGAGAGGAGCCCATGCATATTGGTACTTAGAAGATGAAAGTTGGCTTGTATGAAGTGGTGAGAGGCATGAGAGTCTGAGAGGGATAGCACTTTCATGTCCCAAGCAATGGTGAGCCCTCCCAAGGCTCCTGAGGTGTCCACCGCTACTGTTTGACAACCTGTCCAAGCTTTAGAAAGGATGCTTTCTAAAGTAGCACTGTTACATTTAGTTTCTTGCAGGAAACAAATTTGTGGCTTTTCCATCTTTATCATGTTTTTTAGGATTCTGAGTTTTCCTAGGCCAGTTAGCCCCCTTAAGTTCCATGAGATGAGCTTCATTATTCAACATTTGTGGAAGATTTGTAGTACTTCGTCAGCTTTGCATACCTGCTCGAATCTACCAGGATTTTCCAAACTTCTATAGTTCGTTGGAGCTCCGTTTTCCGTCCTCTTTTTTTGAAATCTTTTGTTCTGAACCCACCATCCCATGGCTTCCTGGCTGGATGCCAAGTTGTCTTTGTTGGTATGCTTTTGAAATGACCACTTCCAGTTTTCTTAGCTGGAGTTCTGTGATTTTGTCATAGTCCCTTTTTTTACAGGCCATTTCTAGTTGTAGGATATCTAGTCCTTCCATATCTATGCTCTCTGGTTCCTCATCCATTTGTTGCACCTGACTGCCTCCAGCTATGGAAGGATCTATGCTCTGGGATTGATCTGTTATTCCATCTACTTCCATATCATTTGTTTTCTCTTTTGGCTCTTTTTGGCTGATGGTGGGGTCGGCTTCAACATCCTTGAGAGGTTGGGACTCAGGGGGATGGTCCGAAGGAGGAGGGTGGGGAGGAACATCGTTGAGAGGTGGAATGTTCTTATGGCTTGCACCTGGATCCTCAGAGGCTTGGGCTAATATTTCAAAGCTATTACTGGTTGAGGGGGTGCCAACAGAGTTAGGCATGGACTTTTTCCCGGCGAGCGTTTACGGCTGGGAGCTTTGGTGAAGCCATCATGGGTGGGAGGGATAGGGGGATCTATATTGCTATTCATGGCATTTAACGGGAAATATCGGAACAAATGTCCATGAGCATGACATTTCCGGCATCGGAAAGGTACATGTTCATAGTTTAAGGGCTGAATCCATTCATGATCATAGTGAGTGAGACTTACCGAATTCGGCAAGGCTTGGTCCAGGTGCATGAAGACACATATGCGGGTGTATGAGGTGTATCGTTGAAGCTTCATTTCTTCTACTGCCTTTATGTATTCACCCAGACCATTTCCTATGTCTTTGAGCAGACTTTCCTCCCAATATTCCTCTGGGAGTGAGTACATTCTTATCCAAACTGGGGCCCAAGTCAAGTCGTCTTTGTCCGAGTTGAATCTGGCTACCCAGTCTCTTAGATATAATCCGACTGAGTTAAAGAAATAAGGACCTTCATCCATGATTCTGTACTTGTCCTCCAAGCATAGAAATATGGCAGTGAAGAACCCTTTTGGGCCTAGTTGTAGAGTCACGTGTCCCTTGGGTTTCCATTTTGTCGCTATCCAGCCCTATAGGGCTTTCTCTATTGGCCATAACCCTATAAACTTTCCTATAAGGGCGTGATCCCGCATATATTGGATACGCTCATCGATCTTCTATCCTGGTAGCTATATTATTGGCCTTTCAGCGGCAATGGGTTTGCAGGTTTTCGAGGTTATTTTTGGTCTATCCTTTGTGTTGTCATTCCTGCCATGATTGTCTTCTGTCTTATCTAATTGTAGATTTGTCCCCGTATTCCTTTTTTCTTGCACATACTCTGCCCTGAGCACCTCCTCATCCACAGATCCGAAGATGATGGGCGCTTCCGTCTCTGGCTGCCTGTCAGTTGCATTAGGGGAGAGCGGCTGCGCTCCCTCCTGTGGGGCTTCCATGTGCTCTGCTCCCGTTCCTTTGGCTACCTTTTCGTATGCAGCAGGAGGTCAGGTCCTGGGTGGATGATTCGATTAGGCCGTTCTGTGCCATTTCAGAGATGCCAGAAACCCTAGCAGCAGTCGACCCTCAGAGCTCCCCGATGGAAAATCGTTCATGTTAAGATAGAGTGAGAACTTAATTGTAACACTGAATCATTTTCAATAACACTCAAATCATTAAAAATATGTTAATTTATAATAAAAAATAAAAATATACTATATGTTCTATGAATAATTAATCTTAAAAAATGTTTTAGTTTGAGAACTTTTTCTTAACTAGTTAGAATAATTTCTAATTTAAAAAATTGTGTTAATTAGAGATATTTAATAGGATTGCCTCCTTCCAAAACCATGTCCCCTTTACAAAATAAAACTTTCAAAAACCAAAAACACCAACTAAACAAGGGGGTTTCGGAGCATCAACTCCCTGGCTTAGAAAGAAAATAATGGCAAACAGGATTTTTTCTTGTTGAAAACAATACCAGTAATTAGAAGTAGCACCAATAGCGTCTAAGTTAGAAGCAAAGTAAAAGCCACGAGTGGATTCAGAGCCTGTTGAAACACACGTTTAAGAAGCAACACCACCAAAGCAAGCAATAGTAGTAGAGTAAAAGCTAGGAGCAGATCCAGAGCCTGTTGAAACACACGTTTAAGAAGTGACAACCTCCTTGCCCATTCCAGAACCAGTCAATCCAGTTGCTTGAGTTACAAATTCAAAGTTAGGTGTAATGGATGATTAATTTGGCCTTTATCTCCCTAGCGTTAGCTAAGGTTAAGGGTCTTTCTTTGAATAAACACTCGACTGCAAAGGGGGCGGGTAGGTGGAAGCTTAGGAACGAAGAATTAGAGGGTTGAACACGAATGGTTCTTCCATCTGAGCGAGGTTGGGAACCTCACTAGTGGTGATCTCCACTTGGTCTTCGATTGACCCTACATGCAATGGAAGAAGGGGATATCAAGCCCGCCCGTGAATCTACATCTATAGCACATTTCAATGTCCAAAAGAGAAACATATTCTTCTTATGGATCATTGTGTTGTATAACCATAATCTACACGTGATCACTTAGGCTTATTAATTTCATCTAATTGGATTGATAAGCACTCATTCAACCAATCAAATCACCATGTAGTTACATCTTGTTATCATCATTACTTACTTTAAGTCACATTGTTATTTCATAGTCACATTGTTATTTCATAGAATACAAAGCACTAAAAAAAAAAAAAACAAAAACAAAAAACTACTTCCTTGTAGCTACACCTACTCATTTCGTTCATGCAAGACAAAAACTACTAGATAAAGCCAAGAACTCCAAGAACCGACATTATTAACTACCATAGTGGGGAATGAAGTAGCCATGAAAGTGAGACACCTGTTATGAAAGTGATACAACTACCATAACAATGGCCGACTAAGACACTTCTTGAGTTGTATTTAGTATGTATTAATGCCTCGTGTTCTGTTCTCCTGCTCTTGGTAGCCACTCACCTTATCACTAAGAGGAATCAATTGTTACAATTAAGAAAATCCATATATTTAATCTTATTCACTTCGGCGTGTCAGTTCAAGAGGAGAGAGAAGAGGTTCTTAAATTAAATCAATTATAAATCGATGATTATGAAGTTTCTTATATACAGTGTTTGCATGAATCACAAGTGTCTTCTGCATTGCAGGTGTGAAGCAACACAAAATCTAGTTGTTATTATAACAATTATGCTCCCATTGCATCTTCATTTTTGTGGCCAATTTGTTCAGGGTAAGGTAGCAGTGTATGCAACATCGAATCAACAGAGGTACGAATTGGCAGAGCTACCCAACGAAAGTTTACCGAACGAAAGTTTACCCTACAGATCTTGTAGGTTCGCTAACATAGGAGATGGGAGCAGAGAATTCACTGAACTGGATAACGTAGAGGTGGAAAATCTTAATCCATTCTAGTTCGAAAGCAAGCTATTAGCTCTGCTTGGGGCTATGGATCTAGATCTTTAACTAGACGAAGGGAAGCTAGAACAAGCTCTCAAACTTTAGACTCTTCATCTCGATCACTATGGAAGGTTAGAATCACTCTTACGAAAGTCATAATCTCTATATGAACCTCGAGCATCAGACTTTGAATCATGCTATTCCCATAGGTATGCTACTAATAATAATGGGTATGTTACTAACCATGGGTATGCTACTCATGGTGGGGAAGCTACATATCCCACGGACATAGAGTTTCTTTCTTGACCGGGGATGTGCGTGGAATTAAGGCTTCTATCAAAGCTACTACATCTACGCTTTTGTGTCCTTTTCCTAGACTATTGTTGGGTATGGAACTGGAATTTCTGTTGATGGCTAAGGATCTATAGGTTCTGGATATCGATCTTGAAAATCATATTTAACAGGTGAGCCGTTACCTGCATCAACAACTCAATCAATAGAATAATAAGAATAAGAAAATGCATAATCACAAGCACAATGAAAGTCGAGATTAGAATAAAGATCAGAATCGACAAGGCTCTATAAAATTGACTGCTTCTATAGTTGATTTTGCGATCTAATTTCTTTTGATTTTGCATAAGCATTTTAGGAGTGAAGGGATAAATATTTTGCAAAAACATTTAGGGGTTGAATTTTGAGAGGCATGGCCACCCAAAGCATTAGACCATCTTCACTAGTAAACAACTAGCTTTGCAATTAGAAATGCTCCTCCTTCTACTAGATTAATTTTTCCCTCGAGAAATTCAGATCTCTTAATGATGCTATTGGTGATGTTTCTAGATCAAGGACTACATGAACGACTACATATTCATCTGCACTAAGATCTCACTACATTTCTACCCCACTAACTACCTCATCTTCATCTACGTTGAGCCAGATATTAGGGATGAAGCACCAATTGTTCCAAATGAAGAATCAAATGATCTTGGTGGATTATCCCAACAAATAGCAGCCATCCGTGTTTGACCAATTCTCACTATGTTCCTCCCTGTGCCAGAAGACCATCCACCTTCAGCTGGAAATAAGAAGTAGTTAATATAGATAATATAAAGTCTGGTTCCTCCAGTAAGTTCTCTCCCTATTCCAGTGAATTTTATTCCAGCTATTTAAGAGAAATATTGTTAATGTAGTGTAGAGAGGAGGTGAAATCTTGTTTTACTTGAGGCATCGTGGGGATACATACAGATACAAAATGCTTTCAATGAGATGAAATACACCTACTTTACATGTAAACAGAACATCGACACTTGTTACATGCCCACAAAAGTTGTGGCAGGCATAGATGTTGTGGTAGGCATTAATGTAGCAATGGTACATGTTGTGGCAGGCATGCAGGTGTACATATGCTATTGCAGTGGAGGTACATGTTGTGGAAGGTGTACAATATAGTTTAGTAGTGGAAGCATGGACAATATAGTTTAGCGGTGGATAATATAGTTGGTTTGACATAAAATGTTTGATATTTAATTTTAATATTAATTCATTTCAGTTTCAAATTGTTTCAAATGGTTGTTTATTATCTATTTTTATCCTAAGATTTGGCCTCATATTCCTTGGTATGAGGCCAAATAAGACAATGAAAATTGAAATTGAAATTTCATTGGCTGTAAAAATTTCGGCATTAAAAACATTAAGTTATAGGTCATACAAGGTAATATAATGTCATACAAGGTAATGCTAAAAGGACCATTTTGATTACTATAGTCCCATGTCTAATGACAGGGACTAATAAGGGAAGTAAGAGGAGACCATTAATATGATATTTTAAAGTGCAATTCCACATTAAACCATTACATCAAATATACCATAACTTTCAATATTAATATATATTTTGTTTATGCCATTGAAAAATGATGGTCGGGGTGACAAGATCACATTGGTCTCCTCTTACAAAGTAATAATAATAGTCTGGTTGTATGGGAACTGCAATGTAATCTCGCCACTCTGAGCATCTTTTTTTTCTTTTTAAATCACATAAATCTAGGAGAATTAATATTTTATGTAAATAATTGTCAAAGAGTTGGAGTTTGGATTACATTTCAACATCAATTTTCATCATTTCTTTCTACAGAAAGTAAGGATGTTACAGAAGACTATATGGCCCTGGAAAACCATCTTTATAACTAGGGTAACAAAAACAAAAAGGCTATAACAAGTTTCATAATCCATTCAAAGAAAACGATTTTGAGCATGTGATCCTCTCAAAATCCAGGATTTGAATTTGAGCAGGTGATCCTCTGGTTCATCTTGGCAAATGATGAGCATCAGTATTGCAGCGAGAATATTGCAACTCCTAGGCTACCAGCTTTACTTTGTCAACCCGGGGTTCATACAAACTTGGAGGTGACAGTGTTATATACACAAGTAAAAGTGATGGTTCTGCCTTTTGTCACTGTTCAACTAGCGAGAGACCACTGGGGTTTTCAAGCCAGACTTCTATGGAGTCAAAAGAAGCTTGGTTTCTTGATGGAAGAAAGGGAAATCTACTCTAAGGGAGAGCTACTCTACTGAAATAATGAAAAATACTGACATTCAATGCTAAATTACACCATTTCCTAATTAACTGCCAAGAAACTATGCTTTGCAATAATGCTAAATTAACATGAACAAAATGCTACTACATAAGCATGGAAGTAAACAACATCAAACATCACTAATGTGCAAGTAAAGGGACTGAAATAAATCTATTTCTGTCTTTTTGTCTTTTCATGCAAAATCAAGTATGCAAACTAATTTCTTTTGGTGATGTGGCAGGTGAATTAAGGATGTTGGAGGATGGATGGAATGGTTAAGATATGGTTGGATGGTTTGGGAGACCCTTCGGTGACCTTTGGTGACTGCCTAGAGGTTTTCCCTCAATTCGGCCTCAAAACAGGACACTATAGGAAAACCTACAAGATGTACTAGAAATCTACAGGATTCCTTGTCAACCTACAGGATATAACCGAGAGCAAAATGGGAGGTGATGGAAGGATTAGGGAAGGTGGTAGATGGGTGGAATGAAGTGAGAAATGTCTAGGCTCACTCAGAAGTCAACATCAAGGATAGAAGATGGTTGGATTTGCTCAATGTGCTTAGAAGAATTTCTATGTAAAATTATGAAAACTAGTGAAGGCAATGGTGAAAACAAGGAATGATTATGGTGGATGAAGGGGATTCTTTGTCTACTCTTGAAGGAAATTCTCTGCATAAAACATGTGTAATTTCCAAAAAGCTATGTAAACAAGAAGCATTCTCATAACTAGAAAAACAAAATTAATGACTCACTTCCTACATGATGCATGAGGAAAGTTGATGAAAGGAATGGAAGCATGGATGAGATCTACTACAAGAATGAAGATAGAAGAGATGGAAATGAAATCATACTTTGCAAAACTAATCAAATGCTAACTTAAATACAGTAAAATCTAATGCCCATACAAGAAATAGAAATCTGTGTTTTGGGGGCTGCATAAGGGTCCCTTCCTCAAATCATGATCCTAAACGGAGGAAATGAGGCCAAGACACCTAATGGAAGCCTTTTGGTGCTCCTTTTATCCCTGCTAACCTGCTACTAAAGTAAGTCACAAATGGAAGCAAACTAATAAACAACCAATCCAATCTACACTACTTGCAATGAAAAATACATCTAAAGTCAAATTAGCAAAGAAGATATGAGACTAATATAAACATACAGATACAAGAAAGAGGAGCCTTGGATGCTATGGTTGGGCCCTAACCCAAGAGCTTCAGCCCTCTGAGTCAACTTAGTGTTGACTCAAAACAAAACTCATTCTTATTACCAAAACAGAAAATTACATCAATAAAACTTCCACGAGTCTAGAGCTTGAAAATAACTTAGAGTTTTACAACAAAAAATTGAATCCTAATGAGGATCTACACCTCTCTACTTATACAACTGAAGTCCTCAACGACTTCCTTAAAATTAGGGAGGCTCGGCTCCCGAACTTGAGATAAACTAGCTCTTTGTCTCTCACTTGCTCGACTGCCTTCTAATCCTCACAAATTGGCTACTTGCACTTCGAGCTAGTGTGATAAATGGAGGAATATTTGAATGGGGGAGAAGTAAATTAGGAGGATTTACCTCCTACAATCCCTCTCCCTTGTCCCATTCGAGTTTTAACCTTAGTCTTTTCCAAAATTCCTTGAATTTCTCCTTCAATCATGCATTCAATGCATATTAGTTCAGTATGCATAATATCCAACTCTAACTCATCTCATAAACAAAATATAATAAAAAAATGTAATAAGTTGTGAGAAAAGTTGGTTTGACTAAGCTAGGAGGTGAATTACGGACCTTATAATTACCTAATGATGAGGCTCGTCATCACCCCCCTACTGAAATGTTGCTCATCCTCTGAGCAACTCAATCAATATCCATATCCTTCATAGCTCTAGCGGCCTCCCTGACATCCCATGTCTCTGTTGTGGTTTCTTCTTCTTGTGTATAGAATCCTGCTTTCTTTTCTACCTCCTCCCACTGCCTCTTTTCTTCTTCTTCCTTCCTTCCTTCTAGCATTCTTAAGAGTAGTGGTGGACTGAGTTTCAAGCCAATCCAATTGACTTTCAGCCTTTGCATATATAGCTTGTACATGGGTGTCCTATTCAGTACTTCTCTCAATCTTTGAGGAGAGTGGTACTCTCTTATCTTTAAGTTGTATGGAAATGTGTTCCATCTCCTTAGGCAATCATGTATGCTATCATCCCCTAACAACCTAAACATGTCCTCAAAATGTGAAATTTCTTGCTCTTGGGTAGCAAGATACCTGGGTGCAAGCTGAGGGTTATTTGCAATCAAATTATGTGTACTGATGAGGCCATTGGATTTGACTATTCAACTTTGAACATAAGAGATTCAATTTGTTATCTTGCCAATATCTTCTTCATCTCTGCAACCCTTGATTCCTCATGGTTCATCCATGATGCCAAAGCCATCAACTATAAATCTCCTAGCTTGGCATTAGGGTCCCATACATTCATGTTTGTTAAGGCCATGTTTATGCAAATAAAACTCAGACATCTTGGCCCTATCTTCTAGTGTGCTCTAACCAAAAAGATCAATGAACTACCTGTAGTCCTGAAATGGCACGGTGCCACTCTATGCTAGGGTCTTGATTTGGAACTGCAGCCACTATTCCTTGAGAAATAGGGCATAGGATTTAGCTAGCATCCTACATTGGATTGTTCCGAAGTGAGATTGGCCATACATGCCAATTAATTCTCTCTTTCGTGCAGTTTTCCTCTTTACCATGCATTTTCTGTTTCTAGATGATTCTTCATTATGGCTTCTTTGTCTCTCACGCTACTTAGCTTTCTGCCCATCTCCTTGAGATTCTCCTCCATGTGCCCAACGTATTCCACCCCCTTGGATTTTGCAATCTACATCCATCGATGAGTTATGGCTCTCTCCTTCTCAAGCTCGAAGAATAGTGGAATAACAACTTTTTTAGGAATGGCCCTGCCTCCTTCAATAACCTGTAGTAGGAGTCAAGGTTATGTTGGAGGCTACATTATTTTAACTCTGGGTCCTCTTCTTTAGTTTCTTGTTGTTGGCCTCCCTCCTTTTCCAATTTTTGTGTCTCCTGTAGATTCAGCAAAGTATCCTATAGGATTGCTTCAGCTACCTGTAGATTCTACTGTGTATCCTGTAGGGTTTCTTTTCCCTTGGAGGAGGTGGATCTAGTCATAGGCCTTCTCATATAGGTGATAGGAGACTTAGGAGAAGGCATTTTCTCATGTTGTTTAGGTGAGTCCTCAATCACAATGGGAATTTTGGTTGTTGTTTGGGGTTTCCCCTGCCTTATTCTTATGCTTTTCCTTGTCATGAAATATAAGGGGGTATGCCTCTATCGTTTTCCTTTTTGGTTGATGGAGGTACTAAGAGTAGTGAGGGCAGTTGATGCCTCTCTCTCAGTGGGTTCTGGAGATACCCTAGGTGACTCCTCCTTGTCTTCTGCCCCCTATTTCCATTTCTTTTTCCACTTATGTCTTTCCTTTCTTCTTCCTCTTGTAGATCATCATCTTCTTTATCAGTTTCCTCATTAGCATCCTCCTCTATTTCTTCATCATCCTCCTTCTCTTTCTCCTCTTCTTCTTCATCTTCCTCATTTTGTTCTATTTCATCTTCTTCATCCATCTCATTTTCTTCTGTTTCATCTTCTTCTCATCCATCTCATCTTCATCTCTTTCTGCTTCTTCTTCTTCTTGATCTACTTCTTCTTCCTCTACTTCAGTCTCTTCCTCATCCTTTGCACTGACAGTAGGACTAACATCATATGTGAGAGCTTTGATGTCCTCCTTTGCCTGCATGTCTCTAAAAACTGACCATTGTATTTGAATTTTGAGGTTTTGGAGGGCATCTTCTTTAAGGATTCTAATTAAACCATGGTGAGCTAAATTTTGGGAATTTCCCTCTTGCACCTTGATGCTTGTGTCTATCAGTGATTGCGGCAGGAAGTATGGTATGTTGAGCCTGTGTTGAGGGGGTGTTTCTACTCCAAATCTCAACTCTTCAAGAAGCCTAAACTAATGGCCATAGACCACACTATACCTACCCTCATATGATATGTATTTGATAATTTGGTAGCTCACCTCATTCCAGGGATATGGCAGACTTGCTCTCCTTACTCCATTCTTGTCGTCAATGGGTTCCTCACCTTCTAAAAAGAATTCCTTTTGGCGATCTAGCTATCTCCTTTGTCTTCCTTCCTCCATGGTACTCCTAGGGGAAGTGTGGTAACTATGTTGATGAGTTTAGGGGTGAGCTCTATGGAGAGGCCTATTACCACAACATTGGAATGGACTTTGGTAAGTGGAATGAGGGAGATAGCAAAATCTTGGGCCACCTCATCATCATACCCCCTTAATTTTTCAAAGGACCCCATCAATTTATGCCTTGTGAATATTTCTAGCACCTGAGGGTGTTGTTGGATTCTCACATTGTTAATGGGCTCCCTTCTATTAAACCCTCTTGTCATCTTGGTTGGTGAAGTTTGAGGAGATGAGATGGTTGATACAATTTTCAAATGCATAAGTAAAAAACCTAAATGACTATGTGGACAATTCTCTTGCACAACAGCTAAATTCACTCAAACTAGAGTATTTTTTTTTCAATTTACCTGGAAAAAGGGATGTTATTACAGAGAATACCTCTTCATAGTGTTTGTTGTGGCCAACCCCCATGTTTTCCCCTCTGAAACTCCTCTCGACATATCCTGTAGATTGTCTTTGTGTACCCTGTACGAATCCTATGTGCAAACCTGTAGGATTTCCTGTGCAATCATGTGGGAATTCTTGTGCAGAAAAATGATGGAGCTTTCATTTCTATAGGTTACCTAGGTATGAGTGTGACTTGTGATAGTGATCCTAGAGAGCATGAATGCATGAATGCAAGGGGATGACAATTATTTCCTCTTATGGTCATTTGGCGTGAGGTGGTGTGCTGGTAGCCAAGGTAGGTTTCAATTTTTAGACCGTTGGTCCCCACTCCTCATAATCAACTCCCACTTTATACTTCTATAGCCTTAACTACTTTTGTCCTTCTCCTATTTATTTTTGAGTTGACTGCTGCCATGTGTGAGAGGACAAATTGTTTTGTCTTTGTTTACTGATTGAAGGTGGCCAAATTGCTTATAAACCAACTTACTTGTAACCTTTACATATTTTGACTACATTATGCACATGAGAGAGTGAGCAGGATACTTACCTGTGGTGCTAATACCTTGATGTAGTTGTTGAAGACTAGAGGTGCTTGCTGTGTGTATTGGTTGCATGTTATTCTTCTTCCCTTTTTTTGTTGTTGTTGTTCTCTAATGATTCTTTTGTTGTGCAGGTAATTGGTGTTGAAGATGATGGTGCTACTGCTGCTTTGGAGTTCCTTCTACTCTTCGATCATCATGCTGGAAGCTTGTTTTTATTATGATTTGTATTATGTGGGATAGGCTGCTACAAGATTTCCTACAAGATGTCCAATAGCTACTTCTCCCTCATAAATCTTAATCATACATTCTGCTGGGATTTTGAGGATGGTGACATGGATGGAGAGGAAGACTAGGAGTGTGGAGAAAGAGGAATACTCAAGTGATGCTCCCTATTGCTCTCTGTTTCCTTCTTTTTTTCGAAGACTGTGTTTTTTTTTTTTTTGAAACTCATTTTTTAGGGTGAATGCAGGGGTGATGAAGGTGGACATAGGTATGGTAATGGAATGATGATGTAGTGATGCTATTTTACTGACATAGAAGGTCATTTTTTTCGCCCTAGGCTCTCTTCTTAAAGGATTTTTGGGTCGTTGTAATTCCTATAGGATCATCTTGTAGGTTTCTATGGTCAATATCTTCTATCTTTGTGACCGGAGAACCCACAGTAAAAACCATTTTGCTGTCAACTTTTCGAACCCCAACAGGGATCTATCATCAGGACTCTTATTGAATGTTGATAGAAGAAGAGCTCAGTTACAAGATATAAATAGTCATGAGGTAAGAGGCTAGATAAGGGAAAAGGATGGTCGGCTAATTTGATTAAAGGTCGGCTGAGTAATAAATAATATTCAATTTTTTTTATTTTTAATTTTTTATTTTTATTTTAATTATAATCATATAGTGTTTATTTATTTTTAATGATAAATTATTACAATAATAATTAATAAAGGTGAGATAAAAAATTTCTTCTCTTTATAATTAATAATTACACAATAATTTATATATAATAATTTAAATAATTTATAATAAGAATTTCATATAAATTTATTAATAAATTGAAATGAGTAATTTATGATAACTTATAGGAATAATAGTATTAATAACATTAATAATAATAATAAGATTTATGATTGTTAAAAATTATTATTGTTTAAAGTTATTTATAATTATTGATAATAATAAATAAATGTTATGATATGCTATAATAAATATTTAATATTTTTATAAGAGAGATCATCTTTCTAGAATTAATGAGATAATGAATTTATTTATTTTGAATTAAATGATGATGCGAATATTTATTAAATTTGGATAAATAAGAAAAAATTTAGGTTGATAGGATTTATTTTTAACTTTTATGCATTAATGGTAATAATAGTATTAATAACATTATAGGAATAATAGTATAATAGAGATCAATTTTCTAGAATTAATGAGATAATGAATTATTTTATTTTGAATTAAATGATGATATGAATATTTATTAAATTTGGATATAAATAAGAAAATTTTTAGGTTAATAGGATTTATTTTTATTTTTAACTTTTATGCATTAATGGAAATGATAATAGTTCATAATAATCAATTTTAGTTATTAAGATAATTGTAATAATAATACTAAGTAATAATTATAAAATGACAATTAATACTTAGTAGAAATATTATAGTACAATTTTAAACTAAATTTGTTAATGGTTATTAAATGATAATAATAATAAAGGTTAATTATAATATGAATAATGACATTTAATAGTTATATTTAATAATTATTAATTAATAATAATAGTATATATTATAACCTATACTTACTACTTATTATTATTAATGATTCATAGGTTAAAATTATTATATGTTAATTATTAAGGACTAGAGACT
>APFE030209111.1:138204-150601 GCA_000404065.3 Pinus taeda
AAATGATGATGCGAATATTTATTAAATTTGGATATAAATAAGAAAATTTTTAGGTTAATAGGATTTATTTTTAACTTTTATGCATTAATGGTAATAATAGTATTAATAACATTATAGGAATAATAGTATAATAGAGATCAGTTTTCTAGAATTAATGAGATAATGAATTTATTTATTTTGAATTAAATGATGATGTGAATATTTATTAAATTTGGATATAAATAAGAAATTTTTTAGGTTAATAGGATTTATTTTTAACTTTTATGCATTAATGGTAATAATAATAGTTCATAATAATCAATTTTAGTTATTAAGATAATTGTAATTATACTAAGTAATAATTATAAAATGACAATTAATACTTAGTAGAAGTATTATAGTACCATTTTAAACTAATTTGTTTAATGGTTATTAAATAATAATAATAATAATAATAATAATAATAATAATAATAATAAAGGTTAATTATAATAGGAATAATGACACTTAATAGTTATATTTAATAATTAATAATAATAGTATATATTATAACCTATACTTACTACTTATAATTAATAATAAGAGTATATATTATAACCTATACTTACTACTTATATTATTATTACCATTAATGCATAAAAGTTAAAAATAAATCCTATTAACCTAAAAAATTTCTTATTTATATCCAAATTAAATTTAATAAATATTCGTATCATCATTTAATTCAAAATAAATTAATTCATTATCTCATTAATTCTAGAAAATTGATCTCTATTATACTATTATTCCTATAATGTTATTAATACTATTATTACCATTAATGCATAAAAGTTAAAAATAAATCCTATCAACCTAAATTTTTTCTTATTTATCCAAATTTAATAAATATTCGCATCATCATTTAATTCAAAATAAATAAATTCATTATCTCATTAATTCTAGAAAGATGATCTCTCTTATAAAAATATTAAATATTTATTATAGCATATCATAACATTTATTTATTATTATCAATAATTATAAATAACTTTAAACAATAATAATTTTTAACAATCATAAATCTTATTATTATTATTAATGTTATTAATACTATTATTCCTATAAGTTATCATAAATTACTCATTTCAATTTATTAATAAATTTATATGAAATTCTTATTATAAATTATTTAAATTATTATATATAAATTATTGTGTAATTATTAATTATAAAGAGAAGAAATTTTTTATCTCACCTTTATTAATTATTATTGTAATAATTTATCATTAAAAATAAATAAACACTATATGATTATAATTAAAATAAAAATAAAAATTAAAAAATTAAAAAATTGAATATTATTTTTACTCAGCCGACCTTTAATCAAAGCAGTTGACCATCCTTTTCCCTTATCTAGCCTCTTACCTCATGACAATTTATATCTTGTAACTGAGCTCTTCTTCTATCAACATTCAATAAGAGTCCTGATGATGGATCCATGTTGGGGTTCGAAACGTTGACAGTAAAATGGTTTTTACTGTGGGTTCTCCGATCACAAAGTTAGAAAATCTTGTAGGTTTTTAGGGGATCCTATAGAAAACAGAGTCCCCTTGTAAATTGAAGCAAAGGGGTGGAAAAAATTAAAGACATGGTGGAGTGATGAATGACAATGAGTGGAAAAATAAAAATGTGAATGAAATAAGTCTCTTTGTGATCCTCCTTTGCTCTCTGATTGTCCTTGTTGGTGATGATGTAGGAGCATATGACCCTTTTCTAATTTAAAGAGGAATCCAAGAGGAGCAATGAAGACGTGGACAGTCAAGCTGGAAAATAGGAGGAAAATCTGCTCTAAAATAGATTTAAAGAGGATTTGATGGATTGTTATCTACGTGCATGTATTTTGGAGAATTTCGTTAGAGGAAAATCCGGAAACGATCGGATCGATCCTTCCAACATTTCTTATATATATGCAATGTAACAGCAATAGAGAGATAGATCTATAGTGATAGATAGGCGTTGTGTGTGAACGGAATGTAATCGACAACGATCATGCTCTAAGGCTGGAATGCCTTAGGGTCTAACTGTTTTGTATATAATCAAAAATATATATTTTGTTGATTTCCTGTGTGTCGAGCTGTGGATCTTGTAGTTTAAATTTATTAATTAATTCTGTGTGCGAGTTTGCTGGTAGACATTGACCACATATAGGATCAATTGTGATCTGATTTGTTGTGTAACAGTTGTATGTATATGTTGATTGAACATAATTGTGTGTGTATAATGTGTTCGGTTTAATGTTGAATTGCCACAATCGAACATTGCTTCGGAACCCAAAAGGTAATCCATATTACAATAGATCAGATGTTAAAGGACTGTAAACTGGTTTAAATTGAGATCGGGTCCGGGAGTTGAATCGGCGATAACCAAGTTATACATAACTTGGGGATTAGCGATTTTCAATGGTAATCGCAATCAGGCAGCGAAAATTAAAATTGTTGCCACCTCCGACTTCTGGCTGATCGGATCGGAGCATTGAAGGTTGGCATCGGAACAGAGCTGAGTCGATTAGAACCTAATCTGAGTAGTTGGAAGGAGCTGTGGAGTAGTTGACAGTTGCCGATTGTATTGGATCGGAGCAGCAAAGACTTGCCTTGCATCGGTGTTGGATGGTGATGAGGATCGCCGATGTCTATAGAAGCAGTTATATATGTTTTGAAGTCCATCTACGTGGATTGGATCAGAATTCATAGGTTTTCTGTGTAACGTATTATGTGTGGCAGCGGCGTTTGATGTTTATATTGCTTGTTTGGTAATTTAGATTTCAATAAAGGGAAGCTCTATTGTAATAAAGACCCACGGTTATAAATTAAAAGGTTTGTCGGCATCAAAGCATTGCGCGGCATAGTAATACTGCAGGCGAGCATTATGAGTACCATCGTATGGAGTGGCAGAGCTTAGGGAACGTCATGCAGTGGCAATGGCAAAGGTTAATGCTCTCAGAGAACGGATAAAGGCTAAGCGCCTCGAGCTGTTGGATATAGACGCTACAACGTATGCCAGCAGTAATGGAAGGACCCCAATCAGTTTCATATTCATGGATCTGGTTTGCTGTAGAATACTTCAAGGTCACACAGGAAAATTTTATTCATTGGACTAGACATCTGAGAAAAATCGCATTGTGGATGGCACGATATTTAAAGAGATCCACGGTATAAAATTTAAATGGTTTGAAGTTGTTAAAAATGCTTCTGATGGGACTTAGTGGGCCATAACCCACAGGTCCAAGATAGAGATTTACATATGAAAAGGGATTTTCGCTTACCCCAAGATTTTCTTTTCATCAGGTGACCTACAAAATAGAAAATTTTCATGATTTTTCTCCTTTTCCTCCTTTTTTTTAATTTTTTTTTTTAAACAACTAGGCTGCCTTTGAGAGGTTTTCACCCTATTTGTTTGCCCTGGGCACTTCAAGAGAGGTTTTCACCCAGGGATCTTTTTATTCTCATTTTTTTTTATTTACACCATTGGGCCGCCCCAAGAGGTTTTCAACCTGATAGTGGGACTCGGGCACCTCATGGAGGTTTTCACCTGAGTCCTTATTTTTTTTTCTTTTCTTTTTTCTGAGTGATTTGATGAGCTAGGAGCTGAAACTTGCTCCACTACCATCACAATTTTATTGATACGATGAATGAACTCTTGTTTTGACCATGGTATCTTGTAAATTTTCAATCGTTGTCCATTAACAAGTAAAGGAGTGGCCTCTTCATTTATGGTTTTGATCTGTATTGAACCATTATCATGGCTTGTTTCTACAACATAAGGTCCTAGCCATCTTATCCTTAACTTTCCCTTGAAGTCTTTATACCTAGAATCATATAATAAATCCCAATCACCTACTTGAAATTGTTTTTCCTTGATGGTCTTATCATGGTAGATCTTCCTCTGAAGTTGAATTACCTCTGTATGTAGGATGACCTGCATTCTGAACTCATCTAAACTATTCAGTTGGAGAAATCTCTCTTTTTGTGCACTGCTGAGGTCTAGATCTAGTTGCGTTGCCATCCTTAATGTGTTATACTCAAATTCAATGGACAATAAGGCCTTTTTCCCATAGACCAGCTCATAGGGTGTGAATCCAGTGGTGGTCTTCCAGGTGGTATTGTAGGCCCAGGTGGCCTCAACTAGTCTATCTGCCCAATCCTTCCTGCTGCTACTTACCACTTTGGTCAAGATGCCCTCCAATGCTCTATTGGTCACCTCCACTTGCCCATTAGCTTGTGGATGATAGGGAGTGGAGGTTATGTTCTTGATCTTGTGCTGGTTGAGAAAGTCTTCAATCATGTTGGAGGTAAACTAGCTACCTTGGTCTGTGACCAACTCTCTAGGGTACCCAAATTTGTAGAATACATTCTCCCTTAGGAACTCAACTACCTTCTCCTCTGTTGCTGCTTTAATTGCCTTGGTTTCAGCCCACATAGTCAGATAGTCAGTGCACACAATGATATATTGGTTTTGTTGGGAAGGAGGGTCAATAGATCCAATGAAATCCATGCCCCACTTGTCAAATGGCTCAAAAGTCACTTGAGGTTACAAAGGCATTTAATCTCTTGGAGTAGGCCTTCAAATCCTTTGGCACTAATCACGCTGACTAGCATATATTTTCTCATCCTAATGAAGAGTGGGCCATTAATAGCCTGCTTGCAACACTTTGAATGTTGTCCTCTTTGCTGCAAAGTGACCTCCACAAGGCCCATCATGATAGGTCAGAAGGATGTCAAATAATTCCTCTTCCCTGACACACCTTCTCAATATTTGATTTGGGCCAGGTTTGAAGAGATTGCCCCCAATCCAAGTGAATGGGGTACTCTTCCTTACTATCTTGCTTTTCTCTTTTGAGGACAAGTTCAGTGGGAACTGTGCAGATACCAAGTATTTTTCTATATAAAAAAACCATGGAGAGAGAACTGAAATAGCAAATAAGTGCTCATCTGGTAACTGGTCATCAACCATTCCTTCTTCACCTGCATGAAAATTTAATTTGGATAAAAAGTCTGTAACAACATTTTCCTTACTAGGATTATCAACAATAGTTAGAACAAATTGTTGTAATAAAAGTAACCATCTTATAATCTTTATTTATATTATCTTCCAAATACAACGCATTAGGTTTCTTTTTTATTGACGTTTCGAACTAGCAATGGTGGTTCATCTTCAAGATGTGAAAGATTCATATCTGGTTTATTCATTAAATATTTGATTGCAACATGGTCAGTATGTACAAATTTTTGATAGCTTGTAATATAATAGCTAAATTTGTTCAATGAATGCACAACCACCAGGAGTTCCTTTTCGGTCACTGTGTAGTTCAGTTCATCCTTTGATAGATTCTTACTGATAAAGTAGATAACATAAGGAAATTTTTCATCTATCTGACCTACAATTGCTCCTATGGCTCTGTGTGAGGCATCATCATGAATATGAAAAGGAAGGGGCCAATTTGGGCCTCAGAGAATCAGTGCAGTGGTTAACTTGTTCTTTAGGGTTTCTAAGGCCTCTTGGCAGCTTTTTGACCATATAAACTCAGAGTCCTTGACCAACGAACCAAATAGAGGAGAGGCCAACTTGTTGAAGTCCTTTATGAACCTTCGGGAGTATCCAACTAAACCTAGGAAACTTCTGACATTTCTCTACTTTTAAGGAGGTGGGACCCTTTGGATGATAGCTATTTTGTTTGGGTCCACCTACAGTCCTTGCTGAGATATTGAATGACCTACCACAGTCCCTGCAGTCATCAAGAATTCACTTTTTTCGGGACTGAGAGACAAGTTCATTTCAATGCATTTGTGTAGTACTTTTCCTAGGTTTGACAAAGCCTCTTGAAAATCACAACCATAAGGTGTAAAATCATCCATATAAATTTCTACCTCATCATGGACTAAATCGGCAAAAATACTCAGGACTGCTCTTTGGAAAGTGGCAGGAGCATTGCATAGGCCAAAAGGAAGGACCATATAGGCAAAAGTACCCCAAGGTAAAGTGAAGGTGGTTTTATCCTGGTCTTCTGGGGTATTCTAGATTTGGTTGTACTTACTGAATCCATCTAGGAAAGAGAAAAACTTTTTCCCTGCCGGGCCATCTAACACTTGGTCAATGAAAGGTAGAGGAAAATTGTCCTTCTTTGTGGCTTTGTTCAACTCCCTATAATTGATACAAATCCTCCACTTACCATTTTTCTTTGGAACTAACACCAAAGGAGAGACCCACTCACTGTCGGAGATAAGGTAAATGAATCCTGCATTTAGCAGTTTTTGCAGTTCTTCTTTGACTATATCTTTAAGAGTTGGATTCATCCTCCTTTAGGGTTATTGGACTGGCTTGCAACCTCTTTGATGTGTATGTGGTGAGTACACAGTGAGGGGTGCACTCCCTTCATTTCTTTGTAACTCCAAGCGAATGCATCTAGATGTTCCTTTAGCATGTTGTATAACTTCTCTTCTTGGAGGGCGGAAAGAGATGGATTGATTTTCAAGGTTCTCTCAGGGTCGAATTGTATGGTTTTGACATGGAGAGGGTTGGGATCGGCCAAGCATAGGTCAATTGGATGATTGTTTTTGGTTTCCTTTACTACATCTTCTAAGGACAATGTATTGGGAGTTGGACTTTGGAGTAGGTGTTCAATCAAATCATCTTCATCCTGTTACCCTCCTCCCATGGTTGTTTCTAAATTATAAAGTTGGGCAGAATAAACTTCATCTTCTTCCTCCTCCACCAGCCATAAAGGTAGATCATGCTCTAGAGATCATTGAGCAGGAAGGTATAGGACTAACTTCTTCGACATATGCCAATTTTTTTATGGTCATATTCCTAGCTCTGCAGCTGATGAGCATCGACAGTGGCCAACTAGAGTCTCCCAAGGATGAGAGCGTAACCAATAAGCTTAGCCTTAAGCTGGAGAACTAGGAAATCTGCAAGGTACTCCCAAGAGTCAATGGAGACCATCACATCCTCCATAATCCCCTCAGGGGTCTCTGTGGAGCAGTCTGCAAGTTGCAGAACTGTTGTGGTCTTCCTCAATGAGCCTTGGAGGTTGAGCTTGAGCATGGTGTCCTTGGTCATCATATTAATGGCAATGCCAAGATCAATCAAAGTGTGTGGAAAAATGGTGCCATTAATGTGCACATCTACTACAGGGCTTCCAGGGTCCAAATACTTTGGACATATTACCTGCCCCAGCACTAAGTCAGACAACTGTCCAATGACATTAAAGGTAGGCACATCTTTTCTTTGCCTCCTTGGATGCTTGAAGCACTTCTCCTTAATCAACTTATTGTAAATAGGCACATATTTTATTTCTTGGAGAAGTGGAATATTTACACATAAATTTCTCAATTCTCCCAGAAGTTCCTCTGTCATTTCTGTTTTCAGCCATTGGTTCACTAGGAATGGGTTATTATTCTTCTTCTTCCCCTGTAGGTTCTTCAAATATGTCAGGTTTCCCATCTAAGGGTTCCTCAAGTTCACAGCCACCGAAGAAGAGGGAAGGTTGGTTGTTTGATGCAGTGGTGGTATTTGGCAAAAATTTCCCTAAGTTGTCCCTATTCCTACAAGGCATGAAAAGAAATGTTTTTGGTTTTGTTTCGTGTTTTTTTCAAAATTGGAAAGTAATTTTCAAAATTGAAATTGTTGATTAAATGAAAACCACTGTCTGAATGAAAAAAGATACTTTCTGAATTGAAATCTTGCTTGCAAAAGGGAAAGGAAAGCAGAAAATGTAGAATGAAAAAAGAAGCAACTAAATTACTTTTGCAGAAATAAACTAATGGCAGAATATTAGAGACAAGAAATAGAAGAAAGAAGAAGTAACCACATATTACTCAGACACCTCACTGACAATGGTGCCAAAAATTGATGAGCACCAGTATTGCAACAAGAATGTTGCAATTCCTAGGCTAACGACTTTACTTTATCAATTGGGGGTTCGTAAAAACTTGGAGGTGACAGTGCTGTATACACAAGTGAAAGTGATGGTTTTGCCTTTTGTCACTGTTTAGTTGGTGAGAGACCACTGGGGCTTTCAAGCCAGACTTCTATGGAGTCATAAGAAGCTTGGTTTCTTGATGGAAAAAATGGAAATCTACTCTAAGGGAGAGCTACTCTACTGTAATAAGGAAAAAGACCGAAATCCAATGCTAAATCACACCATTTCGTACTTAACTTCCAAGAAACTATGCTTTGAAATAATGCTAAATTAACATGAACCAAATACTACTATCTAAGCATGGAAGTAAACAACATCAAACATCACTAATGTGCAAGTAAAGGGACTAAAATAAATCTGTTTTTGTCTTTTTTTCTTTTCATGCAAAATCAAGTATGCAAACTAATTTCTTTTGGTGATGTGGCAGGTGAATTAGGGATGTTGGAGGATGGATGGAAGGGTTAGGGGATAGTTGGATGGTGTGGGAGACCCTTGGGTGACCTTTGGTGACTTCCTAGAGGTTTTCCCTCAAGTTGGCCTCAAAACATGCCATTGCAGGAAAACTTACAAGATGTACTAGAAATCTACAAGATTCCTTGTAAACCTACAGGATACAGCCAAGAGAAAAATGGGAGGTGTTTGAAGTGATGGAAGGCTTAAGGAAGGTGGTAGATGGGTGGAATGAAGTGAGAAAAGGTATAGGATCACTCAGAAGTCAACAACAAGGATAGAAGATGGTTGGATTCACTCAATGTGCTTTGAAGAATTTCTGTATAAAATGATGAAAACTAGTGAAGGCAATGGTGAAAACAAGGAATGAATATGGTGGATGAAGTGGAAGGTGGTTGCTAGCTATGAAGTATTTGTCTACTCTTGAAGCACCTGCTCTACATAAAACATGTGTAATTTCCAAAAAGATATGTAAACAAGAAACATTGTCATAAGCTAGAAAAACAAAATTAATGACTGTCTGCCTACATTATGCATGAGGAAAGTTGCCGGAAGGAATGAAAGTGTTATCACTGACAAAATTTCAATGCCAAATGTCTTACTTTTGTTTGATGGTAAAGGTCGGTGCTAGTCTAAGTTTGAATTTTTGTTTGCTTTAGAGTCTTGAGTCAACTATGTATTCTCACCCATCACTGGTCATTCTCAGTCATCCCCGTCTCATAGCCATGTGTGAAACTGTGCATGAGTTACAATGTGTCACAAAGCTTTTTAGGTTATTTTGTAGCTCATGTGATAATTTTAAAGTGTTTTCGCAGCGCATAAAACCTTTTTGTAATTTCGCAGTGCAACATGTTTTAGGCTGCGCTACAAAATTGGGGATTTGTTCGAATCCATAGCAACTGTCATGCAAAATAGCTATGCGGTGGATGTATTTTACAGGTGGCATACTCTCAAGCTCCTGCGTGTATGTTTGTCATCAATTCTGAATCTCGAAGCCTCAAAGTTCATGTAACTGTGAGTACATGCTCACACGTTGGTGGCTCTCAGCAGTCGTCGTAATGCTTTTACCAGGGTTGCAAACCTTTTACTTTTTGCAATTGCATTCATCGTGCTCAAATATATATCAAGCAATGATTCTGTTGGCATTGAGAAACAGTATCGCTGAATTGCAGTTTTATCGATCATTATTGGCAACCTTTTTGTGATCATATTTCATGTTGGGGTTAAAGAGCCGAGGTTGCAACATCACAAAGAACCGAAAAGTTGGAAAAGGATTTCATGGTTTTACTGGTTCAAAAAGGTTTTATATTATTAGGTTGCTTTGGTTTATATGCTTGCTCGAGTTATAACAAATGTGTCATAGGCTCTGCTGGCTTTTTACCTTATAGATGATCTACATATGCATGAGTCCTCTAAGGCTGTGGTACCTGCTATTATCTACATTTGCAGCTTCATGGCCTACATAGTTTTGCAGGAGCTAAAATGGACTGGATATCGACTTACAACCTTTTTTCACAGTGGGTGCCATTCTATGGACAGAGATGGGCCTCCGCTTACGATTGGATGTGCCAGAAGAGTCTATGGCAACTATTAATTTGCTTTTCCATCAGACAACTCCAGCAAAAGAATCCCTTGAAAATGTGAAAGCTTTGAATAAAGAAAGGGAAAGTAACATGAAGAGTGTCAAGGAAAAGATGCAAAAGTATGACAAAAGTGCCCACCGCAATCCTGTTGATGCTTTTCTAGGTGATGCTGTCATATTTATGCGAGTTGCGAATCTTCTACGGGGACTTTCTTCTTTACTTGATGTACACATTGTGTATTTTGACATTATGAGGCCATTTGCTGGATCCACCTTGATGGCTAGAAACATTAGGAATGAAATGACAGAAAACAGTGGATGGATATTTGACTCACTTGTGCATTCACAAGTTGAGACTAAGTTAAGACATCTTTTGCTTGAATTGGGACAACAACAATATATCACTGGAATCCAGGTCGGTGGAGCCACACTTTATCGTGCTTGAATGGATCTTGGTTGGTTCCAGCCCTGATTTTGAAGAGCACAAATTATTTTTATCAGTATATGACATGAATCCTGAAGATGCTGAACCTGCTATAGAAAATCAAACAGATGAGTGTGTGGCAGTGCCAGGCACTGCGGCAAAGCAACCATCGGATCTTTGGAATGGTCCTCTCGGATCTGTTCATCTGAGGTCAGTAAAAGGACATGAGAAAGAAGAACAAAATAGTGAACAGAAAAGCCATGATCTGAAAGGATCGACAGACTCCAAACGCTATGATCTTGATGGCAGTTCGGTTAATGGTACTGCCGCTTCCTCCCATGGCAACCTAGCTAAGACTTGCGGCATGACAAGGAGTTGTTCTTCAAATGAAGCTCCAACATAAAATGGTACACTTGGGAGTATTGAGTTAGGCTTTCAAGATGTAATCGAGTGTGAATGTCTGGCTAAGATGCTCATACAGGGATTACTGAACGATGTTTTCATTCTAGATTTGGATGCCCAACAGCCTACTTGGCGTGAAGTTTCAGACTCTGCACCCCCTCTTCCACAATCATGGCATAATTCCTGCACCCTCGATGGCACAAAATTGGTTGTCTTAGGTGGGTGTGCAGATTCTGCGGTGTTTTTTCAGTGATACATTTTACTGGATCCCACTATGGAGATACTTAACAAGAAGCGAGATGCCAGGTGTGGGAAATCCTGGGGGAAAAGCACCCCCACCCAGGCTTGATCATGTGGCTGTGAGTTTACCAAGTGGTAGAGTGCTGATCTTTGGAGGATCCGTGGCTGGTTTGCACTTAGCCTCACAATTATATCTTCTGGATCCTACTGAGGAGAAACCTACATGGAGAATGTGGAATGTTCCTGGACAACAACCAAGGTTTGCTTGGGGCCACAATACCTGTGTAGTTGGAGGGACCGGAGCTCTAGTGCTGGGAGGCCATACTTGAGAAGAATGGATACTCAATGAATTACATGAATTGTCCTTAGCAAGCAAACATGGGTTAGCGTAGTAGGCAAACTCACTTTCACCAGATCATTTCCAAAATGGAATGGACAAAGTCAGAGCAACTGTGATATCTTTTATCCTCGATCAGATCATCTATATCAACCGAAAGAAGACAGATTTCAGAGAGTTGCAGGGAGTGTCTTAGTTCAATATTTCATATGCTGCTCACACAGAGGATATGATTTGGTGGACATCATATTGTGCTGCTTGATTACGTCCTCTCATGATCAATTAGTAAATTTTACCACTGAAAATCTAAGTTAAAATAAGATAGCCATTTGTGCCTATGTTGTAGGCAAGTGAGATTTATTCAGCAGTTCGTGATCTAGGTTATCTTAGGGATAATTGTATTTTGGTGATGCTGGAGTCACACCTGAAATGAGAGGTGTCGAGTCTCACGATTATCCAGATTCTGGCAATCAGATGTTTGGGTGATAAAGATCTCGGGTCAAAAAAGCAAGCAAACTGTTTAAATAAAACAGCAGTTTCGTAGCGCGCTACAAAACTGCTGTAGATGACTGTTTTGTAAGAAAACAATGAAGTTGATGCTGAGGTCAGCAAATTTTGAAAGGAATGCCTCGAGGGCAGGAAAGAGACCATACAAGGCTATCTAAGCATTCAAAGAGTGACATATGTAAGTGTTGGAGCAAAAGGTGAAATATTTTGTTTTTTGTAAAGTCTTCCTAAAGCTACTTTATGACCGAATTATTAGGGTTCTGGTAGGGTTACCGGAATTTTGGGTTGGACACCTGTTCAGTTCACAAAGCATCCAGATCATAAGGCATATGGTGTTATGCGTGGTCATCAAAGGTATTAAACAGCTTGAAGCATGTTCATCTGGAAATAAAGATTGATGGAAGGCAGGGACCGTGAAAATAGGGCACACATCTTCATCAAATAATGAGTCATCTGCACAGTAAGAATCCAAGGCAGCTCGTTCAGTGAATGCCTCTCAAATGCATTTCAGCCACTACA